>DF241613.1:22877-74832 GCA_000507305.1 Breviolum minutum Mf 1.05b.01 | reverse complement strand
TCTGGTGGTGTGGTGGTGTGGTGGTGTTTTTGTGGTGACCGGTGGTGTGGTGGTGTTCTTGTGGTGGTGTTTGTGTGGTGGTGTTCTTGTGGTTGTGGTGTGGTGGTGTTTTGTGCTTGTGTTTTTGTGGTGGTGGTGGTGGTGGTGTTTTTGAGGTGTTTTTGTGTTTTTGTGATGGTGTTTTTGTATGTTTTTTTTTGTCAAGGGTCGACTTTCGTCGCATTACCGAGAAGTTATGCAAAGAGTGTTGACAACACTGGTGTAAAAAGATGTCTGGTATCAAAGTTCTCCTTACACTGCTCATATCCACACTGACATCAAACATTTCCTTCATTTAACTGTCTTCATTGCTTTCGGGATATCCGGCGTCTAGTTTTTTTGGTTTTACCAAAAAAAAATTCGGTTTTTCAGCAAAACCAAAAATTTTTGGTTTCCCCGTGGTCCAGGGAGGGCCAAGAACAAACGCAGTTCAGAAACTGGTTGAAGTGAAGGTGGCACCGGATCGGTGAAAGAATGGGAGCTTGTGCAAACCATTTGACGCTGGTTCCAAACATCGGTCATCGCGAAAAGAGATGATGTAGTTCTCGAAGTACTTGTCAAACAACCTGGATATGAAGGATCCTGAAGGGATCAAGCGAAAGGGCAGGGAAAGAGCAACTTGGGTGGGAAAAAAGAAGTTGTAAATGAGCGAGCTCAAATGAACGAACTTGACCCAAAATGGCAACCCGATTTTGTGTCAAGATTCGCGATGTTGAAAAACATAACCAACCCTATCAAAACAAAACGGTTTGGTCAACGTTTCTTCAACACTACACTGCTTGACAAGAGCCCAAAAGAAAAAGGAAATAGAAGAAATACAACTCCGACAATGCAACCGCAATCCAACGAAGAAGGCTCTATCCCAAAGTGCTTCCCTCAAAGCGCTTAACTTCTGTTTTGGCGGAACACAATTGAAGTTGGTTGGTGAGCTCCATTGAGCGTTGTGCAAATTCAATTCATTTTGGGAGACCCCCCACGACAAAACAACCGGGATAGAGCGCTCGGAGCTATGAAAGATTCCCAAAGTGAAATCTGAGTGCTCGTCAATTGAAACAGAAAGAAAGATCACTTTGGCCATAGGGAGACTCGTCCCTTTGAACAGGGGAAACCTGTTCCTCATAGTGAAACGAGCCAACTCGTTTTTTTTGTGCGCACAGCACATACGCCCGGAGGCAGAATGCAAAACACTATGAGTTGGATGGGGGAAACCCATCATGAAGGTGAAAATGGACAACCATTTTTTTGGTGTAAAGACACCGCGTGTTAAGACACCAGCGCAAATTGCAAAAACACCTCCATCAGTGGGAACACGTCCCGTGGGTGCTCGTGGCACGTATTGCAAAAGGCCATTTCTCACACAGAAAGTTACGTTAATAAGTGATCTAAAGCTGCGAGGCAGGCTTTTCTTTTGCGCACGTGCACCATCAGGAATTGAGGTTACTACTTTGACCGGAGTTGCGGTGATTGATGATCCACAATTAACCTCGAAAAATTTTCCATCGATCTTGAAACGAGATCGAGTGACAGACTCGGAGTTGATCTGCAAGCAGCGTGCACAATGTGCGATTTCTGGTTGAAAACCAAGATAGAGGACTGCGACAGAGGTATGTCCTCGTCCACATCTGATGAGGAATTTGAGTCTGAATCGGAAGATGATGAAGAGTCATCGCACTTGGTCACTTGGGTTTCCGAAGAGTTTTTTGCATCGGTGGTTGCAGGTAGTTCTGGAGCACGTCTGTGTCGAGTGAGCGTTTGAAGTGACTGCAAGTTCTCATCTGAAATTGGTGGTGAGGAGAAAGCTGGCTCAGGTAAAGGTTGCTTTGCACCTCTAGCTTGTGATGTGAGTGGTCTCCACCCAGTACCAATTTCAAGTAGTATGTCTCGTTGAAGGAAGAGACTAGGCCACACATCATCGCGTGAGTAAAGTTGGACTGACTGTTTATGGTGGCCTTGCTTGGCACGTTGCTCAATGTTGAGGTTGAGCTGTCCTGCAGCCGCAAGGATTGTAGTCTTCATACTGTGTGTTGATAAGCACTTCGCTTGGTCTGGTGTGAGGATAGGAGGTTTGAGCCATAGGCACTGAGAGAAGTAGCGTATCAACGCGAGCCCATCATGGTAAGAGCAGGGCGTTGAGAATGGAACTGAATCGGTCCATGAGGGGGAGCAGGAAGTCAGGTTCCCATTCCTTACCCCAGTGATCTTGGCTTTTGGAAAGGGCCAGGTCGAGTGTAGAAAGAAATTTTGAGATCCAGTGACCATTAGAGGGTCTGGTTGCGATGCCCAAGCAGCAAACACCCCAGGGCTGGCCTGAAACTGATGTTTTTGTTCTCCAAGAGATACCTCGAAGTATGAATCCTTTTAAGCTGATAGAAGATGGTTTTGTTCTGAGGAGGTCACGGAAGCGAAGTGATGCCATTGTGGCTATGAGGAAACATCCAAGTGTGATCACTTCTGCGGGTTCAGTAGCTTCGTTGTTGATACGATTTTCCCAGGCTGCTAAGACTGCCAAAGGAATGGGTGTAGCGTCGGATCTCTCAAAAGGTACGCGAGTTTTGGACTTGAGGAAGTCCGATACAGTTTGGCTTGTAAGTGAATTGAGTATTGGTAGATCGAGTTTGAGTGCGATCCATCGAAGTGCTTTGATGTGAGTAGTCATTCTTGTCCTGGAAGGTTCTGAGTTCTTCTTCTTCTTGAAGAGGTCGGAGGCATGGAGGTAATCCAGGATGAGTGCTAATGGAGCTTCTGCTGGGATAGTTGGGTGAAAGTGACACCAACAAGCCCAGTGGTTCCATATACCTGGAGGTACATGAATGAGTAGACCTCCAGTACCTAGGCTGTCTCCAATTCGCTCGATATGTTGCTCTGCAAAGTGAGAGTCATGGATTTCGCAAAAAAGTTTTCTGGAAAAACTGATCTCATAGAAGACGGATTTGAGAAGATTCTTGGCTTTGTCAGATTCGACGCTTTCCTTAGCTTCCGTGGATTGCGTAGTCTTGACTGGGTGATGGAACTTTGTAGGTGATGGCAATCGCTTAGCTGAGGCTTGTAGGAGCTTAGGAATCGTTAGATTTGTAGTGGATCTCCTCAATGAAATTGGTGAAGCGAATGGCTTTAAGACTGGGACTTCAAGACCTCCAAGGTGAAATCGTGGAGGTTGAGATTTCATTCTGAATTTTGGTGGTGGTAGAGCGTCATCGTCGTAAGGTGAAAAGTCACGAGGTCTTGATCTCGGCAGTGTATGATGTCCTGTGTCAACGGAAGTCTGGCAAGCAACGGAGCACAGAGTTGTTTTTGACTGTGATCTTGGATTTGAAGTAGGCAAAATCCAGGAGTCGGATGCTGAATCCAAGGTGTCGTCAATGTCCGGTGGGAGTGGTATGCTCGGAACATTTCTATGGAGAAAACGTTTGACCACAGTGACCGGGAACATTTCGAAAATAAACGCCTGAAATGGCTGCAGATGAAATAAAAACATGTATGTGTGTCGAGTACCAAGAACAAAAACAACAGCGGAAACAACAACAAAAAAAACGGAACAATTTTTGCATTTGCATGGATGTCTGGGTCCCGTTGGACCGACGTATTAATGTACCTGGGAAACGGTGATGGGTTGAAAATGTCACCCAACTGAATTAAGACTTGCGAATCAGGGTCAAACCTGGAGGTTCTGCCTTTATTGAGGTGGTCAGCGTCAGAGTTGTTTTCACCTGGGATATGGTGGATGTTGAGGAAAATGTTACATCGGACTTGTTGAAGGGAAACCATGATGACATCGGAGAGTACTTCAGTGTTGGAAAAACCATGATTGATGTTAGCTTCGGCACCAGTATTGTCGGATCCAGATTGGATGGTGATGAGTCCGGGTCTAATGGTGCACTTCTGGTTGACCAAAAGAAGTACACAAAGTTGGGCCAAAGCTTCCCTGAAGTGGCTTAGGAAGGTTGAGGAAGGGCAAGAGGTCTTCCTTGTTGTACAAGTGGCTGAACCTAAAAGTACCATTCTCGAGTTTGATCCAACCTCCAATGCCCATCTCAGTATCTGTAGCGAATGCGTCTGCTGCAGCTTCGATAGTCATCTGTGTCGATCCATTCAAAGGTATAGATCTTAGTAAAGGTAGAAGTGAGTGTTGGGACCAAAGTAGTGTTTCTTTCGATGTTTCGGATAGTCTTCTCTTTTCGCAACCTGGATCCCGAAGTCGGATCCATACATGGCGTTCGATGGGGACATCATGTGGAAGCTGTGATTTGGGTGATATTTGAGAATGTCGGAATTCTAGAACTTGTGAGCCAACCGGGAGGTGAAGGTGATTGTGAGTGGTGACTGTGGCACAATCGTTGAGAAGATTAAGAAATGATTCCCATTCCCGTGGTTCAATGCTGTAATTGGTGGCTGGAACAGAGTAGAGGTCACGATAAAGAGAGGTGAGAAGGAAGCGAGCGTGATGTACGAGCGAAGTTGCCCAAAGTAGGATGCCAATGATCTTTTCGAAGTTTTTTCGACATGGAGTTTTGACAACCGCCTGGATCAGGGTAGTAATCTTCTCCTGTTTGGTAGGAGGAAGCTTGGCGATCATGGTAGATGGGTTGATAGACCATCCATTCCAATCGATCGATTGGTCAAATTCCAATTTCTACCAAGACAAAGCTGTGCCCAGAGCTCTGAGCAAAATCACTGCCAGTGTAAATTGCACGGAAGAAGTCGACTTTGGGAAAAGGAGGAAAAAATCATCGACGTAGACCCAAGCTGCATGTCTGAAGTACAAGAAGGAATGCAATAGTCTCAGGAGAGCACCAGAAACTCGGCCCCAGTGCCATGCACTGGTTTTTGCACCGAAGTGCGCTGAGCGATATGCAAAGAGGCGGTTATCAAACCTGAACAAGAGAGATCCTCTTTCATCTGTCTTCCCTGATGAGCATTCTCTTGTGCGCTGCCTTAATATCGATCGAAGCCCCCTTCCATTCCTGCTGCAATGGAGGACAGGAGGACAGGAAGAAAGATATATGACGGATAGTTTCTGACGCTCAGGTAAATGACACCTGCCGTTCATGCCACAAATAGTCGAGTCGAGGACAAGCCTTGGATCTCGGTTATCGGCGTGAACCACACCTAGCTTTCCAAGCGCTATACCCTTCCTAGACATGCATTTGTGCAAGATGATCTTGTACATGGGTCGAATGGCCAAATGACCGAGAACGGGTACACACAGCCATATGACCGAGAAGTTCCGTGAAATGTGGAACTTGAGAAAAACAAAGAAATTCTACATAGAAATATNTGACCGAGAAGTTCCGTGAAATGTGGAACTTGAGAAAAACAAAGAAATTCTACATAGAAATATGTGGATATGTATGCAAATATTAGAATTTTTGAAATTTACAGAAATAAGCCAGGGTTGTGTGTGTTTGTGTTTTCGTTTTGCTTTGCAAAGCACCGGTTTAGAAACATTCACAGGAAAACCCATGTTTGCTTAAGGAGTTAAACGACTGAACTAATGTTTTTTTGGCATGTGCCCTTTTGGCATGTTTATTTCCAGAAGATGTAAATTTTCATCCCTTCTAGATCCATATATGTGGATTCTTTTGGTTAATGAAAGTGTTGAGCCCTTCCAACCCTCAACGGGGATTTTTTTTTTGAAGGAAAATCCTTTCAGCCCATCCAACCTTCAATGGGTGATTTTTTCCAGAAATCTTGGCCTCTTCATCCCTTCCAACCTTCACTGAGGGTTACATGTTCAACTGCAGTGGCCCGCGCCGTTTTTTTTTCAGCCATATGTGCACGTTTCATGGGGGATGCCATGAAGTTGGTTTTGCTGGGTCAGTAAATCTGGATGCAAATAGATTTTCAAGTGTATGTCCACGAATACTCTGAAATATACATGTTCAAATTTTTGAATTTGAAGGCTTCACATTTTTCTTTCATTTGGTGCATGGCACTTTGGCCTTCGCCGGGGCGGCGCCATGGCATGTGCAGCATCCCTGATCTTCTCTGAAGGTGCTCAAAATTAGTGGATGTGGCGTGTGTGGGTAGACAGAATGACCAATATACAATATAATATACATGTCATATATAACACGCCATTCAGGAATCATTTTGCCCCCAAGTTAAACTGGAACCACGCCCACAAAAGAGTATGCACCAGGTATTTGTTTGAGGATTTTAGAGAGGGATCAACATTACAGCAATTCCAAAGCTCATGAAAGCGCCATCCCGTACGCAGCAACTCACTGTTCAAGTCGATCTCTGAAGTCGATCTCTGAAGCCCTGAGCCATGAGTGATGATAGTGACGATGTCCCGATAATGCCAAAGGTGGAAGTGCCTGGGGTCATATGTCTCAAATGGCAGTATTTTGCATTTTCGTTTTTCCCCCAAACATTTTGGGGCAGTGAAAAATATAGAGTAGCACTTAATTGTGAAAAAAATGACTTGGTCCAGAAAAAAAATAGTCTCCAAAACTAAGGCCATGAGGCCGGGCGATCAAGAACGGCCACCATATGGACCGCCAGTGGTATCTTGGTGGGATGTGAGGTAATTTTTTCAGGATATTTGTGGTCCCCAAAATTCTCAAACATAGTTCTGAAGAATGAATGCGTTTTATTTCTTGTTTCATCTAGCTGTGAGTCAGGACCGTGTATCCGTATCGCAGCATGGCAGTCACCCTTATATGGATGCTTCTGGATGTTCAGGGAGGCGTATTTGGAATCCCCAAAACAGTACCTAGGCACTTATAAGAATTAACTGTGTTAAAGGAAATGGAGTTACTTTCGAGGTTCTGTTTAAGGTTTAAAACTTTATCTGAGAAACCCTTCCTTTTCAGCTGTCCCTTTCAGAATCAATCATCAGAAACATCTCAGGAGCTGCGCTTGAGGACGAGGCCAAAGCTAGTGCATCGTCAGGATCGCCAGCTCCAACGTCTGCAAGCATTGAAGCTGCTTTGGAAAAATTGGAGCAATTCATCAAGGACAACCCTCCCGATATTCAAGATCGATGTTTCTTTGGCGGACTAAGTTCATCCTTTTTTGTTGTCTCCCTTAAAATCATGCCAAAAAAAAATCATGGTGAACCTTGAACTATGGATTTGCTTTTCCCAAACTTTTTTGGAATGCAGGCTCTCCAAATGATGACAATCTTGGTCCACTTACAGAAAGTGAGCGGGCCTTGATTGCACAAGGCCTCAAGTATTGGGGGAACTTTTTGCTGCACCATGGTGTTTCTTCGGTTTTGTTTGCACTTAATGGTAAAGCCTGGCACCCCACTATACCCCTGGAGGCCGCCACCCTCTCTACATCAAGAGAGAGACATACAAGAAGCTTTGCGTCTTTAGCTGGGAGAGGGCAAAGGTGGCCAATCAGCTTAAGGAGATTACGAAGGCGGCCTATGATAAGATTGACCCTTGGAACACATATGTGTACATGCTTTTCTTCAACTTTTGTGTTTTCTCGATCCCCTGAAATCAAACTGAAGTAGTTTTATCATTTTCAAAGCTTTTCTACATATGTTGCTTGGAAAGATGCAGAAAACCACCCAGGAAACACACGTCCAAGATCTTGAAGCCAGCTTTGATGATATAATTGAATGCTACTCGTGCATACGTCAGCAAATGGAAGCTGCTAGAGAAAAGCTCTTTGAACCACCTCGAGTATAGGGCAATGGCTGGATGGCACTAAAGTTTCAGGTACATACATATAAAAAAATTGTTGAGACATTATGTACCAGCTGGTTGATTTCAAATAAAACCCTGGGAGCCGAAAAGGTGTTTGTTCCATCCTTAGTCGTAGTGATTCTGCCATACATGTGGCGGTCAGCTGCTGGAAGTTTTGTGGGGCTCCTGCCTTCCCAAACAAGATATTTTTCCTGTTGTACTGACTGGTTGGTTATCTCCATTATCTAAAGAACATCTTTAGAATGCCTGCAACTCTTTCTGGGATCTTGGCAGGGGAGTACACATGAAGCGGTGCGTGTGGACTGAAGAAAAGGTCTACTTGTGCTTAGTTGGGGATTTGGTCGTTACTGGACCTAGTGATCCACATTTCAAAATCACGAATACATGCCCATAGAACATTTCCAGCTAGGCTAGGCGTCCCCTTTCACGAAAATATTTGCATGACATGTGATTGGTATACATTTCATGTAGAAAGGCCTGGCCTTGACCATCTTGGGCCCTGAATTTTAAACACATATACGTGAATCATATCGCTGCCCTGTGCACGCAGGTGCTCTGGAATCTGGCTACTTAAGATGCTGATCGTTGAGGAGGCTGGGACATTCGGTGCTCCTTATAACCACAGCCTTCAGAACCAATTTTGGTAGGCGGCAGGATAAACATGTCAGCTAAATATAGAGATTGCAAAAATAAACATATGCAGGTCTTTAGTGGAATCCCAAATGCCATAATAATGATCACTCATGATCAACCTTTTGGGTGTGCTTTCAAAAGCAAAAAGATGAGTTTCCAGAAATATGTTAGCTTCTATATCTGGCCACCAGCCACTCGCGGCCACGCAAGGCATGCGCCTGTGGCAAACTACAGAAGGTGCCACTTTCCTCTCCAGCCCGTGCATCTGCCTGGGTGTGTGCATAAGTGGGCGGCTAGGAATTTGATTTGTTGTTCAGCAAATTTTGGAGGGGGCTCAGAATCCAACATTTAATGAAATAAAGCAGGAGGCTAGGACATCGTCAACTTCTATTTAGTTGTTGGCACTGCTCAAATTAAGAAAAAATCCCACATGCTGACAGGAACTCCATATGGATATCCACCTAGCTGAAAACATGTATGAAAGGTACAAAACCATAGGAACATTTAATAGTTTGTAGCCATTTGAGATTTGCCATGGGAAAGCCCTTGGATCGCCGTCTTGTGGCAGCCTATGCACAAGCTTTTGGTCAGCATGAGGTTCTTGGCGCAAGAGGTTTTTCAGTGCTCATGAACATCTCTGGGAACCTTTTCAAATCATCAATGCCGACCCTGAAAGATGTTGAGGGAAACACCGAGGCTGGGGCCCGGGCGTTAGGAAAATACAGTATCTTTTTGTAAGGGGTTAAGTGGAGGGTAATTACAATCTTTAATCTTTACATGTTTGTAACTCCCTGTCAAGGTCATTGACGCTATCATGATGACTTCGAGAGGAAAGGGTCGATATAGTGCACACATCCTCAAGGAAGCACTGCTGGAGTTTTTCCAGGAGAAACGGCTTTTTCCCAAAGGTATGTGCCGTGAAATGGAATGTATCCAGAAATGGGCTTTACGTAGTGGCCAAGCTATGCAGAGATTGGTATCTTGTGGCTATATGTATTTAGATTTTTTGGGGGCATCAGGTAGCTTATCAACCTCTCAGTATTTTAATGAGTGGGCTTCAAAAAAAAAGAAGGTTTCCATCTCAGGGGATTAGGTTAGCCTTTAAGTCCCTCATCCAAGGCAAGTCGTTTTCGGCATTTGGCCCAGCGAGCCGATACTGCAAAGCTCAAGAAGACTGGGGCTCTTAAGGAAAAGCTGAGAAACCACGTTGAAACTGGTCAGCTTTTAGATTCAGGTTTGAATCAAATTTGAATCAAAATCATATCATTGTTGGAATTTGTTTTTGGCCAATTTTGGGGGGGTTGTGTGAACCAAAGTTGTTTCATCTGAGGAATTTTCCAAATCACACCCTGATGATATCTTTGAAGATGGCGACGATGACATGGAAGGCCACAAGTTGGACACCCTTTCAGAGCTGAGCTGGCCGGCGTCATCATCAGCTTCGGATCCCATGGTCTCCTGCAAGGGTGACAAGAAGCTAGCTATGATTGCAAGCCAATTGGCTGATGCCCTGAAACAGTCTCGGTTGCCTGCGAAACTTGAACCTGGGTCTCAAAATCCACCTATGGTCAAGGGTAAGGAGGGTGAGAAAAATCCTACTTCCACGTCGAGCATCAAGGGGGAGAAAATCAAAGAGGAAAAGGCATTGCCACAGCATGCCACTGGTTCTGGAACTTATTGTTCAATATATTTTTGAAAGCAAGATTTGGGGAGGTATAAAAACAAATTACCTGTAACTATGACCAAATTGATGACAAAATCTAACCACATTTTGTTTGTTTTCAAAGGAGAGAGAAATCCTGTCATGCTCTTTGATCCCCTTTGTGGTGATCTAAGGTTTTGAATTCCTTGAAAGCCCAGTTGGGTGGTGATGTTGCGAAACCATTTCCACAAAGTGCTCAATACCAAAAAGCCTTCAAATCTGGAGGTGGGGATGAGGGTGAAGAGGCTGTGAAGTCAAAGGATGCGAAGAAGACAAAAAAAAGAAAGGAAAGGCAAAGGAGACCAAACAAAAACCTGATGTGAAAAATGTTTCCTGTCCATCTTCTGAGAAGCTACGTGTGGCCACTGAAGAGTGTAGCGCTTACAAGGCACATGACTACGGTAACCTTAGAAAGATGTTCATACAGGATGCCATGGAAAACCGTGGTATTGGTGCCAGGGCGGCTGCCCAGGAGTGGAATGTTTCCAGCCAGAAACGAAAGATGCTGGCTGGGCTTTCTGTTCCAGAGCTTCGCAGGAGGCGTTTCTTAAAGAAGGGTGAAACTGAAAACCCCTGGGCCATAGCTGAATCTTTTTGAGGAAGAAAACAATTTGATATAAAACCTTTATACCTTTGATCCTAGTGTTTTTCACCTCTATGGTTTCATGAACCTTAAGGATTGGCGCTTAATTCTTGTATTTGCCAATTAATTGGCCACAACCAGCAGCTGTGTGAATTTCCACAGTTTCTTGCTAAATTAATGGCAAGCTACACAATAAAATGTGCCTGCGAAGGAAAAAATCAAATTGATCAGGTGTGGGCATGAAATGGAAGCCCGCTTACATACATGCTGCTTTCATGCATTTCCTTTTTTTGCAGGTGCTGGGGACCAAAGCTACCTGTTCTATAAATTCTGGTTTTCCTGTTCATCTAAGAGAACACTTCCTGTGGAAAACACCCTTTAATGAACCATCAAAAATGTCTGGGCCAACACATCAAAAGAAGTTCCAGCGATGTATAGTCTGATTTCAACATCAGTACTTGCTACATTGCAATTCATTGCACTTCGTTTTTTCTGGGCCATGGTGGTTTTGGAGCTACTTCGATGGAAGGCTCCAGCATGCCTAGTTTTGTTGGTCACCCTCCTGGCCTTCAACACCAAAGTTCCTCAAGGGCAGGAGCTAGAGTTTGCAGAGTTCTTTTGTGGTGAGGGACAAGTGTCTCTGGCAATGTGGACTGTGGGTCTCCGTGGCTCCAGCCATGACATCAGATATAGCAAGCTCATGGACCTTTGCAGCGTTGCTGGCTTCGCGAGCCTTGCTTCAAATTATCAAGCATGATGCACACTTGATATATCTTTAGATAGACAGCTTGGATCGCAAACCTGAGTTGTGTCTTTCTCTCTGGTTGTGTGATATTTTTTTGAATTTCCAGGATGTCAATCAATGAACTTTGGAATATGAAGCCGGGAGCACTTTGCCTATTTGGGATTTGCTGCAACAGCTTTACAAAAATGTTTCTGCTTTGCAATTACAGTGTACCATTTTCTTGTTTGGGTGATTTTTCCTTTCAGTGATGGATTGAAATCTTTTCATAGTCGTTGTGTGGGCTCGGTTCATCCCCTGACCCTAGGTCGTCATACACGGCTGGAAGGGACGTTTGGAACAATTACCTCGGCAACAGCTGTTATGGGTTTGTCCGTACAGGCAACCTTTTAGCTTCGAGGCTTGTGCTCATGCTCCTGATTTGTTCATGCAGAGGAGTACGTTGGCTTGTGGAACAGCCGGAAGGATCTTCACTTCCACATCATCCAAGGTTTCAAGAGCTGCTTGCTACTGTGAAAGTTTCCTGGTGAAAATGAAGTTAGAATACTGTAAAGTTTTCATTTTTTAATGCCCTTTCCAAAGATATCCTTTATATAGTCCCCAGGGTAATGATCAATTTAATCATCAATAGCAAAGGTTACTATCTTTGCTGCCAAAAATTGTGTTCAACATTCCTCAGGTCTTCACAACCTCTTTTTGGATGGGAGCATTCGATGGGCAAACCCCAAAACGGCATCGACTATGGAGCAACGATATGTCCCTCCTTGAAAGCATCTCAGCTGTTGGCGGCAGTATGAGTAGAAAAGCCTTGCAGCAGCTTCCTGGTGCACCGCTGGTCAAAAAGTATATCGACAAGGGTGGTAAACAAAGGAGAGTGGGCATCCCAGATCGGCTGAAGCAGAGCCAGTGTCTTGGAATGTATATTTGAAAAAACTCGGTTGTTTTTGAAATGAACACATTTGCAAATGGTATCTTCAGTGATGTTCCCATGGTTCACGATCTAAGGGCCTATACAGCCAAATTTGCTGATCTGATTGCAAACCATGCTCGATCTCCTTTGGTGGTTGCTTGGAACATCCACTTAGCGTGAATCGAAATTTATGTTTATCTTGCAAATCAAATTGTGGCCACATGCCATGCATGGAACCATTTGAACGTCCTCTATCTAAGGAACCCTTGCCACCTCCACTTGAGCTCCAAGATGTCGATTGGACATGTGGGGATGCAGAACTATTTGAGACAACTTTCCTGCCACTGCAGTCTGATGATATATCTTGCATTGGTGACCTGTGGAATGATGTTTCTCGACCTGAAAACTCCTCATATTCTACTTGCCTTTTAATGTTTTGTACCCGGCGCCGCCTCTCAGGCAGAAATCCCAGCAGTCCTTCGATACCTTGCTGGCTGCAAATACCTCGTGCCCAAGGGTCGATGGGTCTTGGCCCCACAATTGTGAACTGGTGAGCTAGGTTTCTGAATGTTCTGGGAAATATGAACATTGTGCACTCTTCAAAACTCACCAACATGTCAAATAAGGTCAACATCTTTCAGCGATTAGACCTGAAGCACCTGGCGTAGTGAATCAATTTGATCTGTGGCTTTTTTGGGTCACGGTGAAATTCAATTAGACGTATAGTGCAGTTTTACCGCAGTACAAGTTCTGTGGATGTGCTGCTCAAAATTCATACCGTGAAATTCCGTGATATGACCGAGAAAGGACCCCAAATGACCATGAAAAAACCGAGAAATCCGTGAACTCCACACGTTGGTTTTTTTCTGGAAATTGGATGTTCACAGCCGAGAAATCTGCAACCTCCAAAGTTGTTTTCGTGAAAGTTGATGTCCACAACTGAGAAATTTGTCATTGTCTTGATCATATATCTGGTGGATGCTTTATTTTGGGAGCCATTTGGCCAACATCGGGGTTCTTCGGTCTAGCTAGGTAAAGGTCGGACCTATGGCCCTTCCGTGTTTGCAGAACTTGCCATTCCCCATTGATGAACTTTCTTGGGATAAGCTGGAAGTGGTCCAGCGGCATCTCAAAATCTCGAAGGGTGAAGCCTACATGGTTCTCTATCACGTTTTGGGGCCAAAAGATGTTACTTGGACTTTGACAAAACTTATGGTATAATTCTTTTTCATTCAACTGTTCGGCTTGTTTGATGGTCATTTTGTTTTCCACCCACCAATCCCTTCACTTTCCACTTTGGCCCTGCTGTTTGCATCTGAGGGTGGCGCTCAAGAGGGTGACGCAGAAGAGCCTAAGGAGAGGAGGGCAAAATCCAAAGCCAAGGCCAAAGCCAGGGCCAGTTCTTCCAAGAAGCCGTCAGCTGAGGATGAGGAAGATTCTGAAGAAGATGTGAATGAAGAACAGACACCAGCGGAGGATGGAGAAGAAGAAAAAAAGAAACCAAAGGGAGGCAAGAAGGTTATTAAGCCAGCTGATGATGGAGAAGAAGAAAAAAAGAAACCAAAGGGAGGAAAGAAGGTTATCAAGCCAGCTGATGATGGAGAAGAAGAACAAAAGAAACCAAAGGGAGGCAAGAAGCAAGTGCCAGCTGAGGATGGAGACGATGTGGAGGAGAAACCAAAGAGACGCAAGATGGTTAAGCAACCTGATGATGGAGAAGAAAAGAAACCAAAGAAAGGCAAGAAGGAAACGCCAGCTGAGGATGAAGACGAAGTGGAGGAGAAACCAAGAAGCCTGATGCAGCTGATGATGGAGAAGAAGAAAAAAGAAACCAAAGGGAGGCAAGAAGGAAGAGCCAGCTGAGGATGGAAAAGAAAAAAAGAAATCAAGGAGAGGCAAGAAGGAAGATCCAGCTGAGGATGGAGAAGTGAAGCAGAAACCAAAGAGAGTTAAGAAGGTTCAGCCAGATGGAGAAGAACCGGAGAAGCCAAACAAAGACAAGCATCGAAATGGTGAAGAGACCAACGAAAACGCAGGTTCAGGGTCCGAAGTCTCTCGCACAAGAAAACCAGCTGTGGATGAGGAGTTGTTTGCATGCCCCACTCCAGAGAAGATAAGGCAGAGGCTCAATCAGAAACAGGATACTGAGGAGACAAATGGTGCTGCTGAAGGAAGTGAGGCTGCACCTCAATCCAATCTTGGTGAGGGAGAGACTAAGAAAATTGGTGGGGAAGCTACTACGCAAAAAGACCATACAAATGGTGATGAAGGAAAGAAGAATGGTGAGGAGAAGAATGATGATGAGAAGAAGAGTGCCACACCTCAGGAGACATTGCCTGCACCTTTGCCTGCTGAAACGAAGCCCAGCACAGCACCAGCAGCTCTAGATTCCCAGCATCCAGCCGTTCCTTCTGAATCTCAGCACACTCAATGGTCACTTGGTTTGTAAGATGACTTTGATTTTCCCAGGGATTTTGTTTAGCTTTCAATCTGGGCTGGTCTGGTCTCTGATTTCTTTTCATGTTGAAAATAGACTGCACGAAAAACACCAGTCATGTTGAGTCCTGATCTGTATGATTTCCTCAGGTCATGCAACACACTTCAACAAGCCCTGGAAGTTGTTCAACGCCAACGGCCATTCCAAACCCAAAGCAAGGATCCAGACTCGATCTCCCAGGCCACCACCATTCCGTTTCCTGGCGGCATGGGCTAGCTGAATCTACACAGGTTACCTACATGATATAGCAAGTTTCAAAAACATGTCTCTTCTTCTCAAATAATTTGTTGATTAATCTATTGGATCGATTGTTTCATCACTTAGGCTGGGTGACTCGCAGCCACTTCATGATGGGGATCCCATGCCAATGGCAGAACTACTTGCAGCTGCTCTTGAACGCATCAAGGAGGTGGAAATGCAATTGGCTACCACTTCAGCTTCAAATGGGTCTGAACGTCCCAATCTAACAAGAGCTACACAGCTCGAGGTTTCTTCAGGTTCATCCCAGCAGGACGGAACAGTTTTTGATGTTTTTGAAAAATACACAAACACCAAAGATTGGTTTAAGATGGGTGTGTACAATATAATGAGATGTATCTTATTGTTTTTGCCACACCCTGCAGGAACCCAAGGGTCTCCTTGATGACCGTCAGCCTGAAGAACCCTTCTGCTCGCCTGCAGACAAGAAGGAAAATGTGGTGGAACAACAAAATCTTCTTGATGGTGCTGGTGAAAGTGGAATCCCTCCTACTGCAGCTGTTGAAACCCCAAAAGGTGTTGATGCAGGTGCTGGTGGAATCCCTGATACTGCAGCTGCTGAAACCCCAAATGGTGTTGCTAGTCCACCTGCCCCTGGGCCCGTGAAGCCGATTGCTCCCTATGATCCTATCCCGGAATTGAATGAGTTGATCTTGCAAAACAGGGAGGACCGGGCATCTGAAGTTCCTGCAGTACACGTTAATGCCCCCAAGGTGGAAATCAATTGGCTCACCCACAAAAAAGAGGGCATGCGATTGAAGAGGCTCATGGAAGAAAGCCCTGACGGAAAGAAATTTCCACACATGCAAGAGATGTGGAATGGGAGCACTACAGATTCTTGGTGTTAATTCAGTCCTATTTTTTCATTCACAAAAATTAATCCCCCAAAGTATGGACCTCGAACTTTCCAATCTCAACTTGTGTCGTTTTTCCAAAAAAAAATGACTGATTCCCAGGACCGTAGGAAGCTTCTTCAGCAATGGGTGCAAACCCAACAAGATCCCAGCTGTATTGAAGCTGACTTGGTCATTTCCAAGAGCAATTCAAAAAGAAAACGTGGCACCAAAGAGCTCTTGACTACCGCCGAAATGGATCAAGAGGGAAATTCCGATGGAGAAAATCAGGGCGATTGTGGCCAGGGGGAAGGGCGTCCCTGATGAAGATTGCCCTGATATCCCAAGCCTTACCAGGTTTTGGATCAATACTTCAACCTGTGAAATTGATGAAGATGAAACAAAACAGGAACAACGGGTAGTGGTTCAATGTGATGGTGCTTCTGCCCTAGATGGGGTCTTTTCAAGCACACCAGCCATGGCTGCACCGGGGCTTGGGGCAGATCAAATGCAATCAATCTTGGAAGGGCTGAAAGGAGCGCCACAAGGACTTGGGTGAAAACTACATGCATTCATATATATTTTTCTTCGGGTGATTTCGGGTGCATTTCGAACAAGTAGAATCAATTATCTAAGTTGTTGTACTTCATCCACCTGGTCACTTTCCCCTGTCACCCCATGATGCTGGCCTTTGCCATTTTGATGCTTCCGAGGAGATCAGAAGGCTCAGGAAGCAGCGCCTAAGGGGGCGGCAAAAGCGAGAAGCAAGGCCAAAGCCAAGGCCAAGGCCAAAGCTGCTGCTTCAAATGGAGTGGATCAAGCAACTGCGAAAACCAATGATGAGATGAAAGCAGAAATTGGTCAGATTCTCAATCCCATTTCTCATGTTTTTTTACTCCCATTTAAATCTCACTATTCCCAGTGAAGCTTTTTGATTTCATGTTGGATCTGCCCAGGTTCAGCCCTCAAGAAGGAATTGACTGCAGTGACAAATTTGGCCTTGGAACTTCCCCAAAAGAATGCCCTGCGGAACAACTTGGAGCGCTACAAGAAGCGTATTGAGGAATATATGGATGAGCATCTTGTTTTTCACTTCAATCATCTTGTTTTTTTTCAGTTCAAAAATTTCAATCAGTTTGGAAATCCACAAAAAATCAATCATTGGATCTGCATCCAAGGATGAAGTCCCTGACTACAATGGCCGATTTCTCCGATATGAAATCTGAAATTGAGGAAGAGGCTGGCTTCTAAAAAACTTGTGTTCTAGTTTTTTCTTCGCTAGAATTTCGAACATAAATCAAGTACTGCCGTAAAGATCTATATTTATGTGACCCTGCATCCAGGTGAAGCGGCTTCGTATGGTCAAGGTCCAGGCTAAAGCCGTGCTCACTGAACTCAAGAAGCAAAACTCGGCCTAAGTGCCAATCGTGGGTATGTGACAGCTTTGGGTTTGTATATTTGGGTGATGTGCCAAAAACCCCAAACTAATCATGAAGTAAATTATGGATAAACAACTTTCTGATTCCAAAGTTGTCACTTTGTCTTGGGGATGGAGCTGCCATAGAACCTTGCCTGTTGATATAGTTGATGGTGTTTGAAATCAAAGGGGAAAGACCGCTGTTTCCATGATATTGTATTTTAAATTTGGATCTGCTTTGGCAGGGAAGGTGGCTTCCAATGTGAATTTTGAAACTCTGAAGCCCCATCCAAAAATGATGGGATTGGTGAAAACATCCAACAAGCAAAGCCTGACAGGTCTTGATGTGGTCCTTCATCCACATAGGTAGTCATGGCCCTCTAGCCCTTGGATCCTGATTCATACAGTTCATCATTTATGATTGTTCCTGTACCAATTCATTTCTCATAACATGTTCATCCATATGTGTCTGTTTGAGCTGTATTGTTTGAACCATATAGGTTTTGTTTTTGGGGTCCAGGTGCATTATAGGGGCACTGGGTGAACTACAGGTGGGTGTTGGACTATTAGGATGCTGGATCGTGATGTCATGCGGTGCGATGGTGTGAAAATCGATTTTGCTTCAGTGAAGTGCACCGAACTAGATTGAACATGATTGAGCTATCTTTTTGATTTGTACCGATCCCCCCCACGCAGGTGCAGAGCTTCCCAGCCAACGTGATGTGGAGCTGGATCACCTCAATGATTTGTTGCTTGGTGGAAGTCATGTTGGGGTACCATTCAACTTTATAATATTTTGGTTTGTCACCCTCACCCCTTCTTTGAACTGTGAACCCAAAAATTCTCAAACACCATCTTTTTGAGGTTGGCTTTGGGAGTTGGCTCTGGTAATTCTTCAGTGAAGCATGCCAAAGAAGTCGGAGAATTGTTTCATTCCAGTATCTTCAAGTGGCCCCTTGGTAGCAAACAAGTTGAACATAATGCTCTTTGCATATCTCGATTCACAGTGATTCAGAATCTTGTGAACTCTCTCGCTGTTGAACTGAGTCCTACCAGCCACACCAATGAATCTTTGGTGCACAATTCTGCGAAGAAAGCTGGAATAACGTTGGATTGCAATCTACAACACCTGGACCTCCCAGTGTGTGCTGGGTATGATGATGATGGTTCACCCTTGCTGGCAATTCAACCGTGGCCATTCCTACTTCCTTCGGATCTTGTTCCTTAGCTGATTTCAAAGAACATATTGGTGTAGCAGCTAGTGTGGAATGCTTTTGTGAATTTACTTCTTTCCACCGTACCCACGTCTGGCCAAGGCCCAAGCTATAGTGAACGATGGCCTCTTGCAATCGTTGGTCTGCCTGGACGAATTGGAAATGTACTGGGGTCACATGCTGCGAGATTTTCCTGGTCATCCTGCAGCAAAAAATCCATGTGGCTCTTTGCCCATAGCCCTTTATGGTGCTTGGAAACAATTTCAATTTTTGGGGATTGCAAGTTGACCCAAATAAATATAAGGAGTCAAAATGGATTTGTATGTTTCTTTTACTGTTTCTTTTTAGGGTCAACAATCCAAAACTTTTATTGCCTTTGTGGATATCGTCTGATTCTGTTTGGGGGTGGCAATTTAGGTGATGAAGGATCAGCGCTAGGTGGATCCTACATGGTGTTTCATTGGCAGCCAGAATTGGCTCCACACCCCAGCAATTCTGGAACAAGCAGGTTTTTGATTACGACGATCCCATCTTCGGCCTATATGTTTGATGGTGATATCAATATCACACTGCAGGAGGCTGGAAAACATATATGCAATTCGCTTTCAAATTTCAAACTCTCGATTCCGGATGTGAGAGGATCTTGTGTTTCTTGATGAATTTTGAGCCCAATTTTCCACATGATTTATTTGATCCATTGTTTCTACATTTTTTTTGCCCCCTGCCCCACCAGAGTACCTCTCCAAACGCAAAGCTTTGTCCACTTCCATGGCAACGCTTGGAATCTAAGGCACGTGAACTGGAAATGTTTGTCATGAACTTCAAGGGTGACTGGAAATATCTTTGGCAGCTCTTCAACCTGAATAGATATGCCACGAAAGAAGAGGTGCTTTCAGGGATTAGGGATT
Organism: Breviolum minutum Mf 1.05b.01; assembly: GCA_000507305.1. NCBI lineage: Eukaryota > Dinophyceae > Suessiales > Symbiodiniaceae > Breviolum > Breviolum minutum. The sequence continues at coordinate 55,435 of DF241613.1, read as the reverse complement.
AAGAACAGGTTTTTTTTGCATCAAATGGGTTTGGCTGTAAAATGTTTTCCTGCCATTTACTGAGATTTTTTTGTTGACCCCCAAACTCGATGGAGGTATGTTGGCGATGTCGAGCTTCAAAGGGCACTGATGATGTAGCAATGTCCTACACTAATACTGCTTCGGATGCCCCGTGGTTGCTGACCGAATACGTTGACGTGCCATGGTGTGTGCAGCCAACTCTAAGCCTTCTTCCTGGTTTCTCGATTAAAATGCTGGGGCTCGATCTTCTTCATATATTTCATCTGGGAGTGGGTCGTGATTTGGTGGGTTCTTCTATGAGGGTGCTTTGTACTACAATGATTTTTGGTGGTGGTAACCTCGACCAAAAACTTCAAAAAGCATCTGGTTGGCTCAGAGCATGGTCAAAACAAAATAGATTGTCGTTGGCAATCAAAAAACTTACAAAGGCCAACCTGAACTGGAAAAGCAATGAGTATCCGGAGGTCCATTGTAAGGGCTACGATTGCTTTGTGATTTTGAAGTGGCTTGTTTCGGGCCCTCTCAAATGTGAAAGAGCATCTGAAATTGCTGACAATGTTGCTACTGCTTTATGGGCAGCTGATTCTTTGATGAGCCTCCTCATGAATGCAGGCCGTTTTTTGACAGCTCATGAACAACAACACCGTGAAGTTGTGGGCCTTCTCTTTATACGAACATACATGCGTCTAGCATCTGAAGCTTTGAGCAACCGGGTACGTTTGTGGCGGGTGCGGCCAAAGTTCCACTTACTACACCATGTAGTTTTGGACAAACGATTGCAAAATCCACACATCACTTCAACTTGGATGGATGAAGATGCTGTGAAAAAATTCATGCTGGTCAAAAAGAAAACTCACCGACGCAGAGCGACAGAACGACTTCTCGGCCGTTGGCTTTTGAGTTTGAAAAACAAACTCGTGGAGCTGTGTGTGCATATGGAAAAAAACTCTGGGCACTATAGGGTTGGATGGTCAGTTTTGGGTCACCATTTCAATCAAAAGAATTTGGGCCCCCATATGTATCAAATATATTGTAAGGTAAGTACGTCACACCATGAAAGAACACGTTCCAACTTAATCATTCTGATTTTGACACCATGAAAAGAACATAATATGTTCCAACTTAGTTTTTTTCCCTTTTCAGAAATCATGTTTCAGATAGACACACCCTAAATGTATTTATCCTTGAAATCTTCAATAAATGAAATATATTCAAATATATATTCAGCCAAAAGGAAAGCTTCCCCTATACTTACTCGTTGAAGCTTTCCTTTCAAAATATTGATATATGGGCTCAAGTTTGCACAATTTTGGATGACTTGCAGCACCACCACCCCCAAAAAAACCGAGAAATTTCGAGAAATTTCTGGGATTTGGCATTTGACTGTTTCAGGGCCCTATCTTGCACGAATGAACCCATGTATGGGATCATCTTGCACGAATGCATGTCTAGGTTCGGCCATCTACATTCCGCTTCTGCGATGGTGGGTAGTTCTTCAATGAAGCCATCGTCAAGTTCAGCTTGGATAAGTCTTCGTGTGATTTCTGGATCATGGTTTGCACTTGTCCAGTTGTCCTGGCATACCACAAGGTCAGGGTATTCTGATGACGATGTTTTGTTGGCTTCCCATAGACCAACTGGTTGAAGCGTTGAGAAAGCACCAGAAGGGATGCCTTCTTGCAGCAAAGTAGCAATGTTAGGATCGGGGTCCTCCGAAGTGAGGAGCAGTGTGTGAAGAAGCTTGAGGCGGAAGGGTTGATGGTCGAGTATAGAGAGGTCAACTTGTTCAGTCGGAAGGAAGTCTTGGAAGTCATTGAGAAATGGCGGGTGGATGTCTTCCTCAGTTAGGAATGGAGCGGCTTGATGAAGTTTGCATGCTTCTGCGATCTTGGTGTGAAGCTTTGTTTGGAGGATACGTTTGATCCAGGTTTGTCGGAGTGACTTGAAGAAATCCTTCGATCTTGGGATGGTCCAATTGGCTGAGCTGATGTCTCCGGCACCGTCTGTAATACGAGGGCCTTGGGAGATGGGGTTCCTGGATAGTAAGGTACGCCAAGTGGAAAGGTCTTGACTCGTCAATGAAGTTTTGGATGTCCAAGGGGAGAGTATGTCAATCACGGCTGAAGCGAAAGATGGTGGGTATTCAGCAGTGAGGGCGCTGACATAGGATCCATCAGGAAGCCTTTTTCCACGAAAGTCCATGTGATCTTTGTGTGAACAATGTCCAGTTAAAGTAGAGATGCGATCTGATGTAGCTGCAATGGCCCAATATTTGAAAAAGTCAAGTCCCCATTTGCAAGCTGGGGTGGCAACCATGTAACAAGAGCACTGCTCGAGGAATTGTTGACTAAAAGGTTCTTTCCAAGCCAGGGAATTGAGTGGTTGTTCTTTCCCTGCAAAGCCTCCTTGTTGGAACACAGCAATGCAAATGAGGTCTGATCTTCGGTGAATCTCTTTGGATTCCTGAACCTGACGTTGTTGGTATTTGGAAAGCGAAGGTAGACCATCTAAGAACTCGATCTTTGGATCTGAGACGAGGAGGCCCACCATCATTTTTTCTGAGAGATGAATAAAATCGACAAGGTGGAGCTGCCCAAACAGCACCAATAAGACCTGAATGTGCAAGTTTCAAGAGGTTCTCAAACAAATCATCATTTAAAATGTCACAAGAAGCGTTGAATTCGATGTCAAACGGGCAAAAAAGGTCGATACCTGATATACTTTAGCCGCACAGGAGAGTGGGGCTGAGTGTCCAGCAAACAAGTCAAGGAATAAGCGAATTGGTTTGGTGGAAGGTGCTTGAAGAGAGTCAGTAGTGGAATGTGTCTCTGAAGCGATGGAGCAAGGAAGTAATGTGGGACAATGTTCTGAGGTGGATTGAGCACATGGAGATTCGGTTGTGGGTTGAGATGGATGATTGCTGATGGTTTCGTCGATCACAGGTGTGAAGCTCATAGACGTATTATAATCCTCGGTGGATTCGAGTCAGGTGGATCCTCTATGATCCTTCGCGGCATGGCTTTGCATGCAAGGTTTCCCACTTTGAAGACGTACTGAGCAACCATGGAAGTAATGACAACTGTCTCCTCGTCTGCATTCTCCCGCATTGAATTTCATACTGACCTTTTGGTTGTTGTTGAAGCCATTCGTGCACTGATTTCGCTTGTCGAACATAGGTGTGTTCGTCTTGCCTTTTCCACCCTTTCCTTTGCCTCCTTTACCTTTGTGTCCTTTACCTTTTCCATCGCGAGGTGGAGGTAGTTGTTTTGGAATGCGAGGTCTTGGTTGAAGTAGTGAAGAGATATCAGATCTCACGACTGTCATCTCATGAAGGCATTCCTCAAAGGTCCACGAAGATTGAGAGTACAAGCTGGCAATGGTACTCCATATCTTCTTGTCGGCGCTGAAAAATTCTTGAGCAACAACGTGTCGTAGTCCGAGTCTTGATCAAGTTGAACAAAGGTGTGCTCAGCGATTTTAGCATCAAATGCTTTGAAGATTTGAAGGTGACACATTCCACAAAGGACATATGCATTTCGAAGCACGGTAGAGGTTCTGTGGAACCAGTCCCTGGAGAAACGAACAGTGTTTATGTCCATCTCTGGGGTATCATCCCAGCAAAGCTGAGAAAGGAGCTGAATTTCACTGCGAAGTGGTTTCGAAGATCTGGTCTCGATCATGGCAGAGTATTGATGTTCGCTGAGTCGAAGTTGTATAGGGATATATTTGATCACCTTGTTGATCTTCTGTTGGTGAACCAATGACCAGAGTCTGATTGAAGGAGTCGAATGAGCATCAAGGACTTCACCAGGGTAGTTCTTCTCAAAAAGCTGTTTCATGTTCAGCACATCTTCAGGGCTAAGTTTAGGAGGTAGCGTTTCGTGCCAGTTGGATGAGGAACTGAGTGGAGATGATGAAGGTGTTGGTGTTGGAGTGGGTGGAAAAGTTTGTGCAGCTGGGATTGGTGGAGAGATATGGATCGAGTTGCATTTGGAGCAAAGGGCTCGAAGCCGAGCACATACTGGTGAAGTTGTATCGTCTTCTCCAGTAGGTAGTAGTTTGGTCAGGTTCTGATCTAACATCTGCATCGAAGAAAAGGCTAAACCAAATGTCAATGTGCAGTCGTATCCGGCAATGCTGAGGATGTCTCGAACTGGATCAGGAATCTGGAATTGTTGTAGAAGGTTTTGAAATTCTTCGTCCATCGAGGAAAGAAAAACAACAGTGCACGTCAATCAATTGAAGCGGGATTTTGAGCCTATGACCAGGGGAAAAGGTTTATCGGAGAAGCAGTGTTTAGAACCTAGAAATTGACAGATTCACGCATCAAAGTAGTGAAAGAGAACAAGTGACCCACGAAAAAAATCGGAAGATCCATCGACCCTGAACATCCAAAAACCTCTAATTAGTCGATCCTCTAATTAGAAGTTAATTTTGAAGGGTTAAAAAAAAAACCTTANAGGGTTAAACCCTTAATTAGAGGTTTTTATTTTTTAAAAAAAAAACCTTCAATTAAAGGCTTTTTTTTTATTTTTTTCCTTAAAATTGCTTTAAAAAACATGTTGAATCATGTTGAATTCATGTTAAAACATGTTGAAAACATTTGGATTGTTTCAGGAGCTGAATCTTGTGGATAGCCTCCTGTTGTTAGTCTGGTGGATGACAGGGCAAGGAAAATGTTTGCAATGTTGGGCAAGGAAATGTTTTTTCAGGAGATTGTTTATTTCTAGCATTGCCAACAATTGGGTGAAACCTGTCCTTTAATTCTTTTGTTTTGATTTGCCAGCTGGAAGGTATGATTTTCGCAGACCCTAGTTGTATCCAAGCTCCTTCTTTTATCTTCTTGCAGTTTTTCTGCCTGACATTTTGTTATTCCTCATTCGTCTTGCAGTGAAACGTACTTTCCACTTTCACTTTGGTCTTGACACACAGAACTTGTGCACCACTGACCTTTCCAATTTTTTTTTCAAGCGGAATATCACNCGGAATATCACTTCGACGTGATTTTGTGAGTTCTTTTTCAGCTCAAAGTGATCCATTGTTTTTCAGAAGTGTTACTTTCTCCGCCTTGTGTTTGCTCAGTATGCCCAGCATGAGCCAACCGGCAGACCGAGATACTTTTCTGGAATATTACCAAGATCCCAACAGCAAGAGGGAGTATATGAAAGTCTGGCGTCGTTCATTGTCTTTTCAAAGTGCAGATACCAAGCCCCCCCATGACGATTTCGTCCACCTCGAGTGGTTTGAGCACTCCAATGGTACTTGGACTTTTGATCTTTGGCGGCTCCAAAAGCGGTCGACTTCTACTGACACCGGCTGCTTAGTACAGAAAGTGCTCGAAGCCGAGACAGGTCCAGGTCTCGTGACCGTGGCGACCTAAAGATTGAGCAGCTTCAGTCTTTGCTTTCTAACCACGACTTCAAGGATAAGGAATTTTAAAGAAATCAGACGTATTTCTTTCAATCTTTTTCTGTTGTTCCAGCAGCTTCTGTTTTTGTGGCGACAGCTGCTGCTGAATACAGAAGTAAGACTAATTCTGTAGCAAGTCGCAAAGTGGTCAAAGTTGAAGGTGGCTGAGCAAAAAAAAAACTAGTAGTTGAGATCATAGGTCGCAATCGATTGGCTAGGGATGCTGCCACAAGTATCGCAACACAAGCCAGAGGTCGACTTTTGGCTGGTGAATCAGAAGCACATGTGGCCCAATGGGCCAAAGAACAATCCAAGCAATGATTGAACCCATTTTGCCCTGCTAAAAAACTTAACAAAAACCTGGCTGCTCAAGTTTTTTTGGGGGGGGGAAGACTTAGAACAGTTTTTTTTTCAGGAGCGTCTCCTGTATTGTTTCTGGAGTGTTTTTGCTCCAGTTGGTTTTAAAAATGTTGTGAGGAATGCACTTTTTTTCCTGCATGTCGGCATGTGCCTCCGGTTGTTTCACTCGACTCTTTGTTTGTGCCGCAGCCGTTTCTCAACTTTCGTCGCTGTGTACGTCCAGTTTTACACTTGACTCGTTCTGTGAGATGGCAGCCTCTGTTGCAGGTGCTTCTGGTGCTGGGGGTGGAGGTGGAAGTGATCCACCTTACCCATGGCGCAAGGATGAAGTGATGGACAACCTTCCTCCTCCTCCGTCCCAGACGGAGGAAGAGGAAGAGTTGGACCTGGCAAACTTCAGCCGTCGTCTTTGCAAAAAGTGCGGCAAACAGGAGTATTTGAAGAAAGGCGGATGCGCCAACCCGTCCTGTGTATCTAGGCATAATAATTAGTAACAGTTTCAAGTTTTTTCAATGTTGTTTTCAGGAAACTTTTTCCTGGGAAGTTTGTTTGTTTTCAGGGTTTTTTTTCCCCTGGCAGGAACTCTTCTTCGCCACCTTGGAAGATTGGCCCTATTGGCAAAAGGGAGACAAAGTGGAACGCTCTTGGACCATGCTGAAGCAAAAAAAAGTAAAGGGCAGCAGAGGGTGCGCCGTGGAATTGCGTTGGGCTACTCTAAGACTCAGAGAGCCATTGCATCGGATGCTAAAGGGCCAGCATACTCAAAAGCAGCTGCCCCTGCTGCTGAGGCAGCTGGCACGCGTGATCGCATTGATGTGGATTTGGCTGTGCCTGAGGCAGCGGCTGTGCCCGAGGCTGCGGCGGATGCTGCGGCGGCTGTGCCTGAGGCTGTGCCTGAGGCTGCGGATGCAAGGCTCCAAAATGTGCCTCGAGGTGCGCTGGCGCTTGCAAAGCGTGCTGCTCATGGCATTGAGGCGAACACTCCCTTTATTCAGCCGTATGGAATTCGACCAGTGTCTCGGTTTTTTTCTGGAAAGATGTTTTCCTGCAGTTTTTTTTAAAACATGGAATATTTCAGGAGTCAATCTCCTGCCTTTTCCCTCTGAGGCATCTGGATTTCGCATGCATCCAGAGACAGTGAATGCAACTATGATGAGGCAGTCGTTCATCCATGTGCGTGCAATTCCATGGATGCATCCTATGCAGCCAATGGTTCATGCCGAGTCTTTCCAAGCAGCTATGGTGCCTGGGGCAGCTGCAATGGGTTGGGCCAATATGCTTGCAATCTTCGAGCGTTGTGGCACCACCGGCTCCTCCAGGAAGTGTTCCAGCCACAGGCAGAGCCCAAAGAAAAGGCTAAGCCAAAGAGCTCTGCAAAAGGCAAAGCCAAGGCCTCTGCCAAAGGCAGTGCCAAGGCTAAGGCCAAAGCAAAAGCAAAAGCAAAGGCAAAAGCCAAACTTGCTATGAATTCTGCCATGAAGAAGTAGATGATCACAACTGCCCGGCATCTTCCATGTGGAAAAGCAAGGAAAAAAGGTGTGTGGAGTGCTTGTGGGATGGGATTGGTTTTTTTTGGTGGGAGCAGGTCTTTTTTCAAGAGCTTTTGGACTCCTGTTTTTTTTTCCAATCATGTCATGCTGATATTTTCAGGAGTTGTTTGCACTCCTGATTTTCTTGCTGGTGTCATTCTTCCGGATTATTTTGCAGGATTTTTTGTTACTCCTGAAATTAGAATGTTTTGTTTTCACGCATGTGTTCTCAAGAGATTGTGCCTTGATGTCCACCGACTGCAATTGAATCACATGTCCATCATTTGTTTCAAATCATGTTTTCCCTGTAGATTTTGGATCTAAGACCATTCCAAAAAAAACTGTAGATTGAAAGTTTCCCTCTAATACCATCTTGGATGTGGAAGAGAGCCCTCCTACACCCACAGAGCTGTTGCAATTTGATGAACCTGCTTCATACAAGAGGAGGAGAACATTCAATATATCCCATGGGCAAGTGCAAGATTTTATGGGTGAATTGTGTGCCATTTGTCCATGCTGAGAAGACCAACCTTGTCTACTGCGGCACTTGTGTGATGAGCAGGGATGGTCATGGTTGTGACTCTTTTGTCGACTGCAAGTCATGCCAATGCTGTGGCATGATGCCTCCTGAGCCTGGATGTGATTGTGAGTGTCATTTGCTGAAAGAGTATTACAATGGTTTTCGTAGAATGAATGATGAAAAGATGGCAGCTGAAAGATGTTCTCTTCCAGCCCCAGAGCCTGATATCAATTGATCTGGGCAGTACATACCCCCATTGAAGATATGATCCAGCTAAGATCTGGATTCAGTTTTGAACAATCCAATGGACGATCATGAATGGAAAAAGGATGGAAAAATCTATGTTGAGACTCATACAAAAAAAAACAAAGGTTGAGAATTCTCAACCTAAGGTTGAGAATTCTCAACCTTTTATATATTAAAGTAAAAGGAAAACAACCTTAGGTTGAGAATTCTCAACCTTTTTTTTCAGCTTTCCATTGAAGTGATGCAATCTCAAAATTTTGAGTCTGTGCAGATTTTGTTCAAATAACTTTTCAGCTTTCCACTGAAGTGATGCAATCTCAAAGTTCTGAGTCTTGCATATTTTTGCAAATATTTTTTATGTGATATCAACATGTCTGAGTGCGCAAACTTCTGAATGCAGCCAATATAATTGAGATTCCAAAAATATATTCCTCGCTTATAGATTATTGTTTCCATTAAATATTAATATTACTTCAAATGTATCTTCATGCTCATGTTGAAACATAATGTCTATTGGTATGTTCTTAGGCACAAAATCCTATCAACTTCCTGAGGCCAGTAGTCCTTTCCTAAAAAAAACTACTACTACTACTACTACTACTACTACTACTACTACTACTACTTCTACTACTACTACTACTACTACTACTACTTCTACGACTACTACTACTACTACTACTACTACTACTACTACTTGTGAAGGTATTTAGATTGTAAGGTGATTAGATTGTCTACAGTGCAGTCTTTCACTAGGATCGCTTTGAGCTGTAACTAGGTCAGTAGGTGCTTAGTCAGCTTAGGACCGTGTTTTTTTATAGTTGCTGAGGGCATCAGTTGTTTCTGTTTCACAACTACTTTTCGGCCATACTTTTGGCTCAAGCCTTTGGCACGGTAGTAAAGGCTGCCTAGTGCTCGCAACAGACGTCACTCGCCCGTCGTTGCAAAAGGGTTGCGCTTCGCTACTCCAAGTGTTCGGGACAGGGTACTTAGGAACCTGGTTGAGTGTTCTGGGGTTTAGGACACGTTGGTGGATCAAGGGATAACGTAAGCATAGTCCTCTGGCCCTTGATATTTCCCACAGTTGGGGGCTGTTCTGGGAACATCTCTGTTTGTTTTTGTACTTGGTTGTCTAGAGCGGCTGTGGTCGCTTCGACCTAGCGCCTAGTACAATGGAGATCCCAGTTGAAGCTTTGGCGGTAGCGGATGCGGACCCTGTGGTCGCTCCGGTCGCGGCTGCAGTCAGCGCGGAAGTCAGTGGGGAACCTGTTGGGGTTTCTCTACTTGATGCCGTGGCTGCGGGCCGAGTCCTGCCGAGATGCCTTTCTCTGAATGGCTGAAGTGGCGGGCTGGAAGCGGTAAACGTCCGACTCGTGGTAGGGATGGTGTATCCACCACGATGCAGCAAGAAGCAGTCCTTTGGAAGGCTTTGATGTCAGCTTACTACGGTGAAGAACGAGCTGAAGCCTTGGAAGAAGCAGGAGCGGAGCATGCGTCTCGCCCTTCTCCTGCTCTGTCCGAGCTTTCTGGAGAACCTGGAGTTGAGGAACTTCAGGCCGTACTGCAGAGTGCGTACGACCCCAGAAAGGAGAGTCTAGACGTGTTTGAAGCGCGCGTCAACCGTGCGGCTGAAAGTCTGTTGATGCTTGGCATTGAAGTTGCCGATCGACAGGAAGAAGTCTTGCTCGAGGCCAGTGCCGTCAAGGAAGTGTACGGCGCTACCAACAGTCTTGACCCGGCTGTGATGGTTCGTACGGCTCGAGACTTCTTCGTTGGAATTTCCATCGATCCAAGCATCTCAGACCGAGAGCGGCGGAATCGCGCCCGGGGATATGCGAGCTTGATTCGCACTTTCGGCGGTAAGGCGTCGGAAGATCCCACTAAGTTGTTCTCTACCCCGTCTGTGGTTAAGGCGGAGGGTGGCGGAACAGCTGTTTCGGCTGCTCGCCCCGTAGCGGACGAGTCCGATAGACTCCGAGGTAAAGTCGCAGACCTCCAGCTGGAATTGGAGGCGATGCGGAAGAAGTTAGGTGAGGGAGGTGATGCGGACTCTGTCGCTCCCTCAGCCCTTGGTTCAGGAGGTGGTCGTCTTGAACTGACGGAAGTCCTGAAAGAGCAAGCGGAAGTGCTCAAGAAGGCTTTCAGCAATAAGGGCCCTACTTCTTCAATTACCACTGTGAAAACCGACCTCCACTGGCCCACGTTGAGTGACGACATGACGGACGTCAAAGACGTGGCTGAATTCTACGAGTCTTTCGAAAACAATTGCGGCCTTGCCAATAATTGCCAGGGCATGAGCAAAAGAGAAATGCTCATAGCCTTGAGGTCAAGATGCAAGGGGTCGAGGTTGAAAACCTTCCAAAATATCTACAGACAGGAAATCCGAGCAGGAAATGTGGAAGCTGATCCTGCGTCGGTGTACGAGCGGATCAAGTCGAAACACCTCCTCTTCTCGGAATCAGTTGAGGAGCGTGAGATCCGTGTAGACTCCGAGCATGCGGCCTTGCTAAAAGGAAAGCTCACAGGACATCAATTCGAACCTTTGTTTGAGAGGTCAATTGCTGAACTGGAAGGAAATTGGGCTTGGAAAGACGCCCAGGGAGCTTTTCTTATCCTACCTGCGTAAGGTGGGACCGGTCTTGCAGAAGGAGATCCGCAAGGACAAACGGATCTGGCCCAAGGAAACTGAGCTAAGAGCGCCTCGTTCTTGGGAAGAAGCGCATAAGGTGGTGCTGGAGTACGAGCAGAGAGAGAGCACCAACCGGGCTCAGGTCTCTTCGGTCTATGTGGCGGAGGAGACTCCTCGCCCTCGCCGTCAGCCTAAGGGAGGAGAAGACTCCGTCCTCAACACCGACACTGGGAAGGGAGCAGGCAGAAAGTCGAAGATTTGCTTCCACTTCCGTGACCATGGGAACTGTCCCAAGGGAGATAAGTGTGAGTACTCCCATGACAAAGAGCTGCGTAAGAAGGCTCCTGCGGAGCTCCGTGCTCGCGGAGACAGTGTTGGGGCCACGTCTGACCGTGGTGGCAAAGGCGGTAAGGGACGAGGCCGTGGAAAGGGAAACGGCAAGGGCAGAGATCGCACTCCAAGCGGTGGAAGGACTCGACGTGACAGTCCTAGGCGGAGAGCAGACTCGCCAGACAGGGGAAGAGACCGAAGCCGAGGTAGAGGGAACAAACAAGGTGTTTTGTGTCCTTACTTCCTGAAGAATGGGTCCTGTAAGAAAGGGAGCGGATGTGATATGGTCCACGCCCTTGTGGTTACGGAAAACAGAATAATACCCACGAGTCAGGGAGCGGCTACTTCTAGCGCCCCGGCCAGGCAGCCCAAGCAGCGGCTCAACCTCCACTTTTGGGGTTGGCGTCAGCGTCCCTGTCTAGCCCGTTTGGCATTTTGGCTGAAGAAGTTTTGCCGGAGAGGATGGCTCATGTCACCATGTTGGCGGCAGGAGTTGTTTCGGCTCCAGCGCCGGGGGCTGAGAAAAGAGCTTTGGATGCTCACAGTCCCGCAAAGGGGAACACGAAGAAGGTTTTGAAGGTGATGGACAAGCCGGAGGTTAGGCTTTATCGAGTGGGCACTGCGTTGAAGAGCGGTAACTCGAAGCTTACTCTCCAAGTCCCAGCTAAAGGGATCCTTCTTTCAAAGCCGGTTCCTCCTCCCAACACGGGTGACGGTAAGGTCACTAGCCTTGATGAACTACCTACCGACTGGTGGACGGTAGTTGACAACGCGTCAGGGGGATATCAGTACAAGACCTTGACGGAGATTTGTGGTGTCCGTGTGGAGACCATGTTGGATGGGTGTGCAGGTAGCAACCACGTGACCGAGGAACTGGTCTGTGGAATGCTTAACAAGGCCAAGGAATTGGGCTTGAAGCCGGACGATCCTAAGTTTCCGGTCGTCCAGATGGAACGTTGGGTGCACGCGGAAGCCGTGCATGGCATCGCGGCTTCTAGTCCAGTCCCTTTGAAGGGAGCTGTGGTCATGAGGGTGACTCTGTTGGAAGGTTTCACCCCGGAAGATTGCAAGCCTTCCCATGAGATCCTGGTTCGAGCAAAGATCTCTGCGAAAGGGAGAAGCGATTGGCATGGTTTAATCCTGGGAGGTCGTTCCTTGGATTGCCAGCCGCGCGGGGGACTTGGTTTCCGCCCTGGCCCAACTGCACACACATGTTGGACACTTTGGGAATTGGCATGCCTCGCGTTGAACACATGGTCCAGCGGCCCGACAGAGCGTACGTGGCGCGGAGTGTAGTCTCTAGTCTGGATTCATGTGTTGGCGTGGTTAACGAGGAAGCCAAGGAAGTGTTGGTCTTGGACAGTCCAGAGGTTTTGGAGCTTGGACCTGACGATGGTGCCTTAGTCCCTGTCAAGCGGGTCGGTTTGACCGCGGACTTAGGCAAGGATTCGGGAATGCTTGAAGCATTGCTGCCGGTGGAAGGTAAGGTTGAAGCGGTCCCAGGGATGTGGCCCTCAGGGTCGACAACTGGGCACGCCTTGGTTGTGAATCCCTCTGAGTGGGATAGCGTGTTGTTGGAGCCAGGTGAACCTGTTGCTGAAATCCAGCGAGGACACGCCAGCATGTGTTTGTGTGAGGGTTGCAGCGTTTTGGAAACGGTTTTTGAAACCAAGGGTTCTCGCGGACAGCCGACGGTTCGTCGGTCTGTCGCGGAGGATTCCGTTGGATGCGTCTGCTGCTCCCGACCTACTTTTGCAGTTCCGGTGCAGGAGGTGAACTCCCCGGAAGATAAGAGGACGAGATCGCGGTCTCTCAAAGGGACTTCTAGCGGTCTAGCGCCTTGGCTGTTGGTGAGTTGCATCGCAGCTTTGGCGGCTACTTGTACCCGTAGCCTTCACATAGTGGAGAAGCACGGTGTTGTGGAGCGTTTGGCTCAAGGGAGCCCCACAGCGGCTTATTATGAAGCGCTGCGTGCGGACCTTGGGTCTCCAAATGCTGACCGCCATCTTGTTGATCATATGGTCAGTTTGGAAGCGTTTTTGGACCGATCGATCATAGTTGGGTTTTCGTTCGGTGTCAATAAGGCCTTGGTAGCAGCCGTTGAAGGCAAGCTGCTGGGTCATATACGATTTCCAGGGACGGATGCAAACCAGATCCGGAACGTACTCAAGCGGTAAGAGACTTCCCGCCTCTGAAGGAGAAGGTATACGTGCAACAGTTTTTGGGATGCGCCAACTGGTTGCGAATTTATTTGCCAAGTGAGTTTGCTCACGCAGCCAAGGTCTTAGGTGAATTCCAGAAGACTGGTGCTAAGTTCCCGGATCAGGGTCTTGGACCTGGAGACACGCCTGGAGACAAGGCGGTGCGAGCCATTAAGGAGATGATGGCTCGTCACATCATGCTGAATGTCTTTGATGAGGCAGCAGCGGTTTCTGGAAGGTGTCCGTTAGAACAGATCGCGGATGCTTCCGGCATCGCGGTGGGAGGAACAGTAGTCCAGATGTCTCGAGACTTGAGCCGGTTTAAGGTCTTGTTGACTCACTCGAAGGGGCTCACGCCAGCTCAGCAAGCTTGGCCTCCTCTCACCCTTGAAGCTTTTGCACAATTGGAGGTGCGTAGAGCCGCGAAGAAGGCTCTAGGAACCGTTAGATCGATTTTGTGGACTGACCACGCTAATCTCACTCGTGCACGGGTGGGAGACGTGGATGTCAAGCTGCTACGTTGGGTTTCAGAAGACTAGTAGCTGACGGTTCAGAAATCCGATCGCTTGCAGGTAGAAGTGCGAAGTTGGGAGATGGATTCTCTAGAAACCCCCCTAACCGGGATGCTCTTCTAGACCAGAGGACCAAGGACTTGAAGGGTCTCTCTGGCCAACTTCGAGGATTCGATTTAGACGAATTCCTTGGTAATGACACAGGGACTGACAAGAAAGAATTTTCGTTTGAATGGGGGTTTTGAAATGAATGGGGGTTCTAAACACCTATTCCCACGTATGTCCTGCTCATTGACCCTGATGTTGGTACCCAAACCATTTCTTTGCCGTGAACGAGCCATTCTGCTTGTTCCATGGTGGTGATGTGACCTGTTTTGATGTCATGAAGTTGCTTGCGGAGTGAGATGAAGTAATAAACAGCACAAGGACCAAATTATTGCACCTGCCACTAAAAGTAACACGCAACCCATCTTTAATCAAATATTAGTTTTTCATTGGATTTAAGTTACAACGTATTGAAAGTATGCGATGATTCATGATTCTTATTGATTCGATGCCAGCATCAAAGTATTTTGCTCAGCCAATGTCCAAATAATAAAAAAAGTCCTTAAATTCAGAATGTCCCGTGTTTTGATGACGCGTGCCACTCGCTCCTTATTTTTATTCATTTCCCCACCAGTCTGGAAACGTTGGGAAACGGTTGCCGGAAGGACACGAGGAGGATTTCTGCTGGTGCCCTTCTAGCAATGATGGTTTCCCACATCCGAATTTTTTGCAAATTTCTCGCAACAACCTCCAAGATGTGAATCCTTCATTTCGACGAATTTTAATATCCATATGGCCTATCATTTTTCTAGCTTAATTTCTGGCTATTGTGTCCAATTTCGATGAATTTCAAGGAATCTTTCTATTTTGGTCCATTGTGCTTTCTGGCGCCGGGTTTTTTTTAACCCGGCGCCAGAAAGCACAATGGACCAAAATAGAAAGATTCCTTGAAATTCATCGAAATTGGACACAATTTGGGTAGTAGCCAGAGATGAAGCCACAAAAGAAATAGGCCATGAACATGTAATATTTCCGAGAGAAGATCGCGGATTCAGATCTAACTACGAAAAAATAGACCAGTAAAGAATGCCTCGGTACTCAGCCAGAAAGGCCTCTAGAGTGGAAGCCTTTGACCTAAGAATTTCGAGAATTCAAAACGAATGGAAAGAAAATTGCTTTCTCACCACCCTCAGCAAAAACAGACCGAATGCAAACTCATGCCAAACAGCTGCTGCGAATTGTGCCCTCTTTTTTACCGACCTTGCAAACTAGAGTCAGGTTTACCCCAGTAGCGTCGCACACAGTTAGTGTGGTCAACCGCTTGTTCAAAAGCCAAGAAAACTATGTTGGTGGCTACGGTCAACTTGTCAAAGAATCCTGGACAAATTGACCACGGTCACGGCCACAACACATAGTGTGCGAATCCCCTTGCAAAACCATCTGCCCGTCGACAGGTCTGATCAAAGTTTCAATGATATCATCAAAACTTAGTGTGCGAATCCCCTTGCAAAACCATCTGTCCGTCGACAGGCCTGATCAAAGTTTCGATGATATCATCAAAACTTTGAATGGCCCCTGGCTATAATGATCCTTCCAGAGTTACTGGCTTTAATGATCAGTCCAGAGTTACAGGCACTTTTTGCTCAAACATCTTCAGTTTGTTCTTCAACTCTAGAATCTCGCCTCCTTAGAACGGTGAAATGATGAACATTTGTGATGATTAATGTCGATGCTCAACATGATGGGGGGTAGAAGATGAAGGATGACATGCAGGCAAGGAACGCAACTGCAAATTCTCTTTCCATAGCATATTGAAGACCTGCTCCACTTTTGCCTCACGTTCTTCCAGCGTGCCTTCAACTCCAAAATCGGTCAAGGATAGAAGCTCACCACGCAGCCGTTCCACTTTAGTCTTCTCATACCCTCGGGAAAGGGGACACCAGTTCATCATCATCATCCATTTCCTTGCCCTACTAAATTCTGACATGCAACTTCTACATGCTGGCTCCTTGCTTCCAAGTCACTGGTGCGATCATATAGTCGCTGGAGCAGTCTGCGACGATGTTTCCTGCAGACAGCTTGTGGCACTTCTTCTTGGTACTTCGAAACAAGCAAGGGGCCATGGCTGCATGTTGCCTTCTTTTTTGCCATTGCTAAAAAAATGACTTCTGACATCTATGGTCAGTTGGCCCATTGGTTTTTCATAGTCAGCAGTATCGCTGTTGTGCACTACTTTGTACTTTGTTTTTATTTTGCATTTGTTGCAGTATGTTGTGTATTGGTTAGGATGATTTCTGCATTCTTTTTCCAACCGCCCTTTTTCTCTTGACCCTGCATGCATCATCCGTTTCATGAACCATGTCTCTTGCCAGTGGCTTGCGATTTGGCTACTCAACCTATGAAACAACGCATTCATGTGTGAAACCAAATGTAATTAATTGTCATCATCATCTTGTCATCTCGAAAATCAACATCAAGAAGCAAACTGATTCAATGGAAGCTTCTGGCTAGTTGGTGTTGCGATGAATTTTCGACCAAAAACCCTTTGGAGTCTCGGGACACAGTCGTGGAGGCCGCTGCTCTGCTGAGCCGCAACACATTTTACCATCACAAAAACATACCTCTGCAGGATCTCGCTAGCAACTGCTTCGTTTCCTGTGCCCAAGACAAAGCCAAAGCAAAACCATTTGGTTTTGCCTTGGCATGCCTTGGGCATTGGCAACCAAGAAATCACTTCTGGACAAAGCAGAACAAGTTGGAAGTCACCGCTGACCAATGATCTGCAATGGCTCACAACCTGTATCACTTGTGGACTCAGATTGGCGTTCGCCAACGCTTGGTGGCCAGAACCGGAACCCATGCCGGAGTTCATGAGTTTCGATTCTGGAAACCATTGGACTCAGTATTTGTCTGCTTGATCATCACGGTGTTTCCCATAGCCACATTCAGCACGCCGGCCACTTAAACACTTTTGGACTCAGATTTCCACTGGAGGCTCACAAAAAGTATCACTGAGCTCCCGACGCATGACTGCATGACCTGCATCATGCAAGTCCAGTCTTGCGCTGGCAGCCCTATTCGACAACTTCATTGAGACAAAGGACAACTTTCACTTTCAAAGCCCTATTTGACACCGAAGACTATGACGGTGCCATTTCAGCAGCACAAGACTTGCGCTACTGCATTGGCACAGCCATGGCTTGCAGTCAACTCCCACCTTATGACACCGAAAACTATGGATGTGACAGCTCCGGGGTCCAAGTTCCTTGAGCTACGGAGCAGGCACAGCCATGGCTTTCAGAATCAACAGGTTTCACAACCCAGGATGGATTCTTGCGCTTCAGCTTGAAACACAGGCACCCACCCTGGCCACAAAAACATATCGCTCTAGAAGTGTTTGCATCAACAAGTTTCAGCACCCAGGATGGATTGCTGAGATTCAGCTTGAATCACAGGCACCCACACTGTCCACAATTTGTCAGACAGAAAAGCCTTCATGACAGCAAAGGACATCCTATACTAGCATGGAGGCCTTGCTGACTCACAGCTGTGGACCTTTCTCACCCTGGCTAAACTCGATGATATCATCAAGATGGCCGGTGAAGAAATTTAAAACTTCAAACTCCTTCACGACAGAAATTGAAAAACTAAACTCGATGATATCATCAAGATGGCCATCAGCCAAAAGTGCGTCAAACAAAAAAGCCTTCAGGACACCGCCATTCTGGTGCTGCATTACCCACGACTGCAATTTGCACGTGTGGGTGCTGCAGCACAAGATGGCCATCAGCCAAGAGTGCATCTGGGACCTTTCATGGGAGCGCAGACTGTGATGATTGGATTGGAGGCGTTGGCAAGACTCTTGCTCTCGCGTCCAATCCAATCATCACAGCCAATCCAATCACCTCCAGACTGTGATGACACGAGGATGCCTTGAGTCAGCACCTAATTCAATTCTTCCTGGTGTCCTTCCCCGTAGCTTTGCGCAGCCATTGTGCATTTAACTGAAGATGAGGTGATCATTTCAAAGAAATCGCCTCCTCACCTCACTTAAATGCACATGGAGGAATCAAAAAATATAGGATCTTTTCTTTGCCCCGATTGCTCGAGATGCATCTTTGCACCACGCCAAGTGGAGCCACGATGTGGCCCCACTTGTGATGGTGCAAAGATGCATCAGCCACGCCACACCGCGATGCTTTGTAATCCATCGAGGCTGACTTATATAATACAAGTCAGCCACGCATGAATTTCATTAGCAAAACTTTCCAACAACTCTGCCCATGCTGGCAGGGCAAGGAGGAGCCCTCCTGGACACACCAGCATGGGCAGACTTGTCCTTCATCACCTTCGTCTATTGTTTGGGTCTCACTTCTGCCCACGCACCCATGCACCAGCATCTGTATCAGCTGCTTGTGAAGCAGCCAAACGTTTGCCCACTTCACAAACAAGTGATTCACATGCTGGTGCGTGGGGAATTCTTTGGCTTGTGGAACACATTCTATATAGCGTAGTTTCCGACAACAAAATTGGGTATTGCAAAGTGCGATTTTCCCACGATGTAGTCGTGTGAAAATCGCAAATACAATACCCAATGCTGTTCCCTGAAGACCAGGAGTTCCTGCTACCACTGCTTGTTTCGGCCGTCTGATCCTGTGAGTCACAAACGCATAGCGAGGCAACATCAAATTGTGATTTTGCACATAAACTGCTGCTGGGCCTTTGGAATACCTCTGAAAGGTGCTGCTGGATAAAACGTTGTCCAGCAGTACCTTGCAAAAGAACTCCAACTCTTCGCTTTGGATCCTGGTGCACCCAGGGGCCAAAAGTTGTTTTCAAAAAACAAGAACTTCAAAGGAAAAAGTAAATACTACGCATCTTTTCAACTCTTCTTGATCTTCTTCTTGGCCCCCAAGGTTTCGCATTGACAATGAGAGTGAAAAGCCAAAAAAACATCATGGAAAAAACAAGTGATAGGCAAGCTTCTCTCCTTGTCGTGAATTCATTGCAGTTCTTTTCTTCGCGTTTCCTGCTTATCAGTATCCTCAAGAGTGGCAAATACATTTCAATTCTGTCACGCCTCCACCCTGAAAACTACGATCGGTGCCAAAAAACTGCAGACTGGTGGTAAGAGTGCTGCTCACAACGATGCACCAGGTCGGAAGCAAAACAAAACAATGGGCCATAAACTAAAGAAAAGAGCACATAATATTACAAATTCATACATATATTACATATAATTACGTTCAAACTTGTTTCGAAAAGATCACATTCATGCAATGTTTGTTCTGTTGCCTGCATGCTTGTGACCTTTTTTGACTGCCAAGTTCCAACACCTTCACATCACGCGATAATCATAAGAGGTACGATAATTCGAAAACAAAATTGAGCATCAAGCACATCAAATGCGTTGTGCATGACATGACACAACACATGGAAGTGTTGCAATGATGGGTCTGAACAATCAAAATTGAAAACAAAAGTAAATGTCACCACATTGCTTCGATGATTAGCATCAAAGAAAACATATTCTCAGACTGTTGATGATGTTTGTCTCTCACTGTTGGTGTTGGTGCAGGGGTCATTGAATCCCTCCACCTCCACATCAGGCTTTGATGGCCAAATCCATGGATGGTAAATGCACAAATCATAGGCATTGGCGATACATTGCTTTCCCGACCAAAACTTCATACGAACCATTAGGTCTTTCAAATGTCCCAGCATCATGTGCACATTCCAATCCTTCATACGCATTTGGACTGCGGTCAGCCGTTCATCACTTATGCCATTGCGGAACTCAATGAGAACCGTCCAACTCAAAGGACACATGTACTGCCTCCAAGCCACTAGTATGAGCCCCGACACTCTTCGCACCAAAGCATGCCAATCATTGTGAGGAGTAAGGTACTTGCAGATTGGTGGTTGCGAGTACGTGTAGTACTGGAGAACCATTTTGCCGCAGGAGACATCCTTCACATAATGATACCTCAAAAAAGGCAGCGGTGTGACTTGTCACGAATGGACATGCCGTAAGTTTCAAGTCATGGAACTACAAAACGACAAAATCATATACATCTCAATGTATCAATGACCCATCAATAGAGAATCATTGGTGCCATGCTGCTTGATACGTTGGCTCGAGCCAGTCAAGTGCCTAGGAGGACTTAGAGTGCATGGTTCTTTATTCTCCAGCTTGTCAAACTCACGTGGATCCGTGAAAAACCAAACGTATGGAAGGTCATGGAAGCATAGCCGGTTGTGCATTTCGTCTACATATGCAACCTCCCATAATGGCGAGGTAGGGTCAGCGTAGTCCCACACTGTGTCATTTGGGTCCCAGCAAGACTCACATCGGCCACAAAAACACACTTCAGAGTCCCCGCTCCCATAGATTCGTTTAATGGAAGGAAATGTCCACAACCATTCACTTGGAGCATTTGGTTGCATTTGGATGTTCGTCCGAGCTGTCACCAGAAAAGCACATGTCCTGGGGCTACCCTCATTCTAACCTAAACCCAAATCAAAAGGGACATGAGCCGAACAGCAATGATGGTTGGTCACAGTTGTTTCTACAAAATGCTCACAAGTATTCCAACATGAAAGCAAGAATGGGTGGCCCCCCCATTCCGCGAGCTGGCGACGGCCATCAAGCTGCGACCTTAAAAACTTCTGTCACCGGCCCGCTCGATGATGTAGGCCGACGCCAAATTGTGCCCACACTGGCACTTTAGCTCATCGTCCAGGTGTCATTCACAACTGCCAATTCAAACGTGCAGATTGTGAGTTGGCCCCAAGCACAATTTATACTCGCGTTGGCGTGCTTACCAGGCCAACGGTAAGTGGCACCGAAAACCGGTACCATGGGTACACGCACTAGATTGCAAAGCGAGGAAGAACCAAGAACTGCTGGAGTATTGACACCTGAATAACCAAAAAAATGGGCCATTACTGATTACCCAAACCTGCACCCAACAAACTTCAATCTTTTAACCTAGCCTTGATAGCAACCTCAAATCACATCCAACATGGAAGAAACTTCTCAAATTCAAGGGCAGTAGCAATGTTCAGCATACATTTTGTACTTGAGGCGTGTCAAATGGACGCTGGTGGCCCAGTGTGGCGGATCCAAAGAGAAACACGCTCTCAAACCTCTAATTTACGCTCCCCCTGCTATCGCAAATTGTCTGACTTTGTAAGAAATTTTGACTCAGAGTCAGGCTTCGTGTCCTCTGAGGGACCCAAAAAAATACATTCACCAAACCGACGATCCATCTCCTCGATCGATTCCTGGTCGCATTTGCAGTCCTTGCAAATTGCAAGAAGGTCAGCATGATCTGTCCTGCCAAGTTAAAAAAACAAACCCTGCCATCAGCCCACCAGGAAAAACATGGATTGGGGAAGAATGAATGTACAATCAATTCAAATGTACGGGTACATTCAGATTTCAGCCCAAACCTGGAAAGATACGGGAGGATCTCAAACAGCCAGCAAGAAAGGCATAGCTTTTCGCATGATGCTACCTTCAGCATATTCTCGATTTCGACAGGTACTGGCATTGTGACGCAGTGGGATTGGAGGAGGACTGTGACCGGAGCCCAAAAACTATGAATCACTCAGTTCGGTTTAAGTGCCTGATCATCAAAGCAAATCATGTGGAAGGAAGCATCCGCTACAAAGAGGAAACCAATTGCAGTCGACGAAAAATACATTCAAGTTGCTAAGAACATCAACTGTGCACATGCTTTCACACAAAGCTGCAAACAACCAAGTTATCTTTCAAGATATCCACGCGAAGTCATGACGTCATTTTGTTTTTCCCCTGGGACCTGGCACATCCGAATCATCCTCCTCTCAGAAATAGCATCGGGAAAACTCCAACTAATTGCCAAGCTTGGGCTACAGCCCTGTTGGGACAAAAACATGTTGCCATCCACCACATCTCTGGATGATACCAGTAGTAATAATATGAAACCATGCGCTTCTGTAAATATTGTATCATATTCATATTTCACTGATGATCCATTTCCTCCTGCAACAACTCTATGACATAGTGAAGGATAATTGTGAGATGGGAGGTTTGGCAACTTCTATCTAGATTTAAACGCCATGAAGCATGCCCCGTTCTCCTGGCATGTCTTGACATTGGTGCAACGGCACAGGAAATGTCATGGTAGTGCTTCGTCGAAGCACAACCATCACCCCAATGCTGTCACATCAATTGGCCTCAGGCTTCAGCCAAAACTGGAAATTTTCTCCCAATGTCCCGATGATTAGCATCAAGAGCAAAGAAGGAGGAGTGCCTTTGCCTCATCCAGACTTTAGTCGTCGTTTCTTTTGGGTCTTGACATGTGGACTCTGTGACCTCTTTGGCTTCTTTTGGTTCTTTGAATTTGACCGGCTTGTTGTCTCATTGCCGTTCTTGTCCAAGCGAAACCAAATTTGGGCACCTTTCGGGCGCTTGAATTGCAGTGGGCATTCAAATCGAACGGGGTCCTCCATGATCCATGCCCAAATCATATTGTAGTTCCGCATCATGTCTTTCATCTCATGCCATTTCAGCTGGAACTTGACCTCAAAATCAGGGGGACACCCCGGAGCCTTCACTAAATTGCCAGTGCGCAAGTCTCTGGTGGCAACAAGCTTGCAGTCAACTATCCTGCATGTGCCAATGATTTGCGACGTACCAATTCTCGCAATGGCAACATTCTCCCGAATTGAGCATCTTGTAGACCTCAACTCCATTGTTTTTTTACCTGTGACAAGTTGGCTAGCCCATGGTTCCTTGACCAGCAGCGCACGACATGCACCATTGCATTGCTGCAAAATGTCAACACTTGACATCTAGTTGAGAATTGAACCCCAGCAAAACTGCGAGAAAAAAGTGATCATTATCAATAAGCCATGAGAAGTCTGCCTCAAATCTTCTGGAAATGATGTGCACCAAACAACTCTGCAAACATAAGTACAGCGCGCGACGAGAGACACACAACAATTGATGGCAGCACAAGGATGGTTGGTAAGCGGTCGGTCATTACACATTTGTCATAACTCATTTATGACTTCTAATTGCTTGTTATGACAAAATTTGACACCTGTTGCACAACTTCCAACCTTTTCTTTGAGACTCGTGTATCAAATACACTCTGGCTGACTCAACTGTCAACAGGAACTAACTTGCAGCATTAAGGGTGTTCATCAATGCTCTAAGCAAGCAGTTCCTAAACCCTGACCATTGGAATCAAAATTGAATCAAAATGAACTGGCCCACAGCACCGATGATAATCATCAAAGCTCTAGGCGTGCCACCCCCCACACTCACCAGTGCTTGAAGTTGTGATACTCCCACTAATCCACTTCGGGCCCATTAATCATCTCATCCGAATCAAGCGGGCATGGATCTTCCACTTCATCATCGTCAGGCTCTTCTTCCTCGCCTTCTTCCCCATCGATATCTCCTTCTGGGACATCTGTGGGCGCACTGGCGTCTGCTTGCTGTGCCGGCTTGACTTCTTCAGGTCCAGGTGGTTCCTGAATCCCCTCCTTCATCTTGGCTATTAAACTTTCCTGTCTGGCTTCCTGAAATCAAGGCATTGCAAACAAATGGGCCCAAACGAAGATAGCAATCTAATAATCCATTAAAACATAATCATCAAAAAAATAAGCAGTTACGCTATTGACTCAAAGGGTCAATCATGACAAACACCTCTCGAATCGATGACCCCGACCGCAGCATGCTTGCTGCATCATCTCCGATTTCTTTGAGCTTGTCCTTGTGTGGTTCGAATGCAATACCACCAACCTTGGTAACAAAATGCGATACAAACCAACGCAAAACATAGGTGCACACATCCAATGAGTAACTACCTCAGCAGCCAAAGGGCGCGGATCCTTTCGCTGCCATCGATTTTGATGGCGTACTTGTAGTCTCGTCCAATCCACTGAGGATTGGAGACCTTCGCACCTAAGCAACAGGTTTCCACTAGCCCTTACCCTTAGGCTTGAAGCTTCTGAAAATGTTTGAGGTGAGCTTGGAACAAAAAAACTTGGGGTCAGGCCATCAGAAGTCTTCGCATCCACGTCAATCTCCACCTTGTGCTTCTTCTTGGCGGGCACTTCTTCATCTGGATTCTGTTTATCATCTTTGGTCGTGTCTTCTTTGTCTCCATTGGTGCCTTTTCCTGTAGTCTTGCTCTTGGCCTTGGCCTTGGCCTTGGCCTTGGCCTTGGCCTTGGCTTTGCTCTCAACAGTTGCCTTAGGCTTCGGTGATGGCTTCGCCTGGTTTTTCGGCAAGTCAGGCTTTTCTGGTGTCTCGCGGGTTTCCTTAGGCGTTGTCTTAGGCTTTCCTCCCTTGCTTAGTCTTTTATTCGGAGGCGTCTTCTGTCTTTCCTCCTAAGAGTTACACAAACGAACAGTATATGATTCGATGGGAACATGAAACAAAATCGGAAACATCAACAAGCAGGACTATAATGATTTAAGTCGAGCTTCACTTCCAGAGAGATCTTCATCTTTGATGACATTCACCACAGGCATGACAAAGAAGCGACGAACAAGGCTGATGACGTGAGTGACTGCTCAGACACTTGCACCAGGGAAATCTTTCGGATTGTTCTAATGGATTCAGTTTCCGGCACATTCCACCAAAATGGAGCCATGGATCCGGGAAATAAACTGCTCATACGCAAGTTCGCATCATTTTACACCGTTCCAACAGGTATGATGAGTCTGTCAGGTAGTATCGGTATGGGAACTGCCGGTATGTTTCCCCACAGCAAGAATTCAGCAGCATTCACTTCAACTGCAGCGAAGCATGTGAAACGATGGAACATTGAAATGGTGGTACTCTTCCTAGAGGACGACGCATGAGATTTCATATCTCATCTTTTGCTTGAACAAGGAAATATGTTGAGAGGTCCAGGAAATGACACATGCAAAATAACACCAAGTGGAACCCACATGTTCAATAAAGTCTTATGAGTTGTATGCACAAATCTACCAGCCTCTGAAAACAAGCCAAACCAAAAAATAACATGGTGTACGACCCTCTTTTGATTGCTACGTTTCATTCCTACACTTACATTATTTGAAGAAAAAGCAAATGTATACTTTTACTGAGTCCATGAAGTTTTCCAAAGATTCATATGGCGTATATTCAAATGGTTTCTATGGTGCGAAAGAATGCTGCCGAAACCATTTCAACCTACAGTAGGATGCTCTGTCCCTTTCAATATTGTGACCGTTAAATAATGTTCTGAAAGAAAGGTGCCTGAAATTATCACTGACCTTGGTATTAAAACCATCATGCTGCATTTGGTAATTTCATCCAACATGTAGAAACAGAGCAAACAGTTTCGCAGGTTCAGATGATATTCAACTTCAGAATATCGTGAAAACACGGCTTCCCTATTCGGCATATCCGATCAAAATCTTGCGTGACAGTTTGCACAAGGGATAAGGCTCGATGAAATCATCAAGGAAAACCCCAAGACAGAAGCACCGTCACAGCAATCCAAACGACCAGGCTCATGTTCAGAAGTTTGCCCATTCCCACGTTTCAACTAGGCATCCATTACAAAAATGGCAGGAATAGCCACACACATAGGGCACCTTTGGACCTGCATGCCTGCCTCGGGTGTCCGCAATGGGGTACCCGATGATAAGCATCAAGCATTGCCCTGAACTGACCCTCACGACAATTTGTACCAGGACTTTGGTGCCAGGTTGAGTGCACACATCAGGTACACCTTGGGCTTCTTTGGTTGTACAACAGGTGGGCTGTTACTCGTCTCCACCTAAAAGCAAAAACGACATCGGAAATGACAATAAATATGGAATACAAGTTATGACAATACATATGTAAAACAAGAAAGCACACAACAATCAAACCCACAACAGATTCGATTTGAACACTGACTCACAAAGGAAAATCTGGCCTCCCAAACGAGCCGGGCTTTGTTATTGTTGATGACCTTTTCATACTTTCCATGGTAGAGCCCGCCCAAGCTACGATGGCTGACTTCTCCTCCCTGCTCCACGTTCGGTTGATTTGGACGAAACATGAAGGTCTGGCCGCTTTCCACTGGCTTCACAACATATCTGAAACACGCCGGAACAGGCTCATTGCCCCCTGTGGCCTGCATGCGTTCAAAAGGTTCAGCGAACTAGATACAAATCATTGAAAACCGTTTGTTCATGTCTGACCTCATATAGTGGTCAAGCATCACAATGGTGTTATCATTCTATCTAAATATTGAATATCAACATTTGCTGATTCAATGTAATTCAATGTAATAAGTCCACTACCAAAATTTTGTTCGGCTTGAGGATCCAAGTTTATGACTCTCATGTTTTTCTTTCATATGGAACCGGGAGAAAACATCACCAATTAGAGAATGATATCAAAAACATGTGGACCCCACATCAGGCCTCCAGCATCTTGGGATGCAAAATGTGGCTTTCGATTGACAGGCTTCCAATCCCACGCTCTGTGGCTAAGAGACGCAAGTACTGGCACAATGGAAGGAGCTCCTTGGACTCACTGGCAATAAAGTTGAAATCATGGGTCCATCGCACCACCAAACCTTTGGTATCCGTTGTTTCTTCTCCTCAAATGATAGGGCGACTCAGAATCGCTCATATGTTTGCATGAAACGCAGCTCACATTTCAAAAAACAAACATAAAAATCAGAACACAATCTGAAATGAACCATCAATCAGGCAGCCACTCTTGGTGACTTCCTCGAATTGACCTGTTCCGAATCCAAAAAGCTCTCCGGCAGCCACCCGCAAATTCTGGTCCGAGGTGTTTCCCAACCAAATCTCCAAGCCGTCCGTGATAACAACGGCAGGTTTGCCATTCTTCACCGGGGCAGTGGCAAGCCTACGGGGGTATATACATGCATCATCAAATGCAAGATATTATTGAAACAAAACACTTTGCAAGCGCATAAAAAACAGCTTCAAATAAAACGCGTTTCAACTGTCTTTCATCGGACGCATCACTCCAGCCTGTTCACAGTGAAGTCTCCATCACTGACTGCCAGTAAATCCAATTCTCTCGTTGTGTCCAATGGCGCAGTCCCACCATCCAAGCTGTAGTCACACTGGCCTCCCGCACGGGGATGGGCTACACCCACTGCCTGGCTTGATGTGGTTGTCGATCTCGCCTGGACCGGATACTTTTCATGGAAGGCCTTCTTTTGCTTCATAAGCTCCGTGAACTCTTCGGTGCCTTCCGGAAACCGAGTGTCCAGGACCGAAGGCCAAACAGGGCGGCCTGAGTCCCATGCCAGAATCTCCAGACTTGGGGCTGATGCCTGCGCTTCAGCAGCAGGTGGAGGTCTTGTCTTTGCTGGCGCATCTCTGGATTCATCCCAGAAAGCCCAAACTTGACTCCTCATATCTTTCAACATGGTCTTGAATGTCGCGGCCTGATCCAAACTGAAACCAAAGTACCTCAACGGGGAGTTTTGTTCTTCAAGGCGCATGGACACCACAGCGCGTCCGAATTCCGAGAACCTGGCATGGACAATGCAAATACAATGATGGTCTTGCAATAAAAAAAATGAAGCTTACAATCAATGTTTTGCACCGTTCACTGGAAGCCCCCCTTGTGCCTGTTTGGGAGTACGTCGCACACCAAAACCCGATCCTCTGGTTTGACATTCATGTTCCTCAGATAAGCCTGTAGAATCCTTTTGTGGCATTCCACTCCTTTCCTTGGTATCCACACGCTCCACAAGATCAATTTCTTGAAGCAGCGTTAACAAAAAACAGCATGATAGAACAACAAGAAAAACGACACCTCAAAAATGAACCTAATGCACTTTGAGGAAATATCACCAAACAAGGATCTGCTCCACCCTCGCTGACGGCCCTGGTCTGCTTGCGTCATCATAGCCCAACATGTCATTTGCGGGAATCAATGGCACCGGTCCAATGCACCCAGTCTGAACTGCGTCACAAAGCAAGAACTCAGGCCTTTGGTAATTGTTGTGGAACACAGCTGCACATATTTGCCCCTGCCCCCTGTCGGCCGACTGCCTTCTTTCCCAAATCACAAGAACATGATTGTCCAGGTTCAGATTCATTTTCACAGCCTGGTCTTCCAGAATCCTTCTGTGTTTGAGTGTTGCACCGCTTGAGGTCTGGGACTGATTGACCGGAAACTGAAGGTGGCAAATTGCAGCACCATGGAGAGCAAGCAGGGCTGATGTTGTATTCATAGCTTGCCGGACATATGTGGCGTTGGCCGGCCACACTGTTGCATCAAAACAAACGATGATGAACCTGTGCAGGCACTGGCCATGGAGAACCCCACAACAAAGCTGACTGAAGCAAAGATACTCTCATACAGGGGTACCAAATAGTAGACTGAATGCCTCTGGTGTTGTTTATTGGATCTAGTATCGCCTTTGGGAGACACACTGATTGAAACTTACTAGTGTCAAACCAAAACACTCTTTTCCAGCAATTCCACGGAACTGCTCTTTCCAGGTCAGGAATTGTGCCACTGCTGTGCTAAACTCAGGCCCCGTTTCCACAAGCTGGCAGCTCTCGGACATCCACTTGTCAACAAACTCATCCCCTTTCCTTGAAAGGTCACAAGGCTGCGAAAAAAACATTGAAAACACAAAGGTTTGTCATTAAAATGGTGGCATACAATTCCCCAAATGAAAATTCAAGAAAATGTGACTAGACTCTTTTGCCTGTCATAGAGGTACTTCATGTCCTTTGCTGTTTCAATAGCGCGTTGGTCCCCGGAGAGCTCCATGTTGGACAGCTTTGAAAGGTCTGTGCTCAACTTTGATAGCAGTGAGGTTGACTCCGCTGCTCTGATGGATGCCCTGGTCTTCTCCTCCATTTCTTCTCTAATGGCCGCATTCTGCTTTTCAATCTTCACTCCAAAGACCCTCCGATCAACATAAAGTCGACAAGAATCTGAATTAGAAGCACACCTACTGAAAGATATGATTCATATCAATCACCAAGACCCATGGTAGAAAATTCAAAATAATATAGTTTCACAACGATGCAAACAACTCAATGCTATGAGCAATCAATGGTGGGTATAATGGCCTACCGAAGTATCTCACTTCGCAAACATGTGGTCAGCCATGCAATGCAGATTACTCTCTTTGACCCAAAAAAATCACTACAATCAAATTCAAAACATCTTAAAAAACCCTGAAAATTTCACCCCGGGTCCCCTACCTGAAAGCCCCCACATCATTGACACTCCCCGGCGGGACATTGTGTTCCAAATTATGCAGCAGGTCTGGATCCATGTAGCCAAAAGCAAATTGGGTTCGAAGTTCCTTCTCCATTGCTGGGAAGTCAGCCGCCGGGGATATCCGACGGAGAAGTCCGAGAAAATGAAGAAAGGCTGCACACGCCTGGTGCTTCGCAAGCCCTTCTCTGTAGCCCACTGATTTCCGGAGTTGCGGTGCCGTGTTGTCATGATCATGAATAATGCGCTCCAAGAAAAGCATAGCCTTTACACCCGCAAACCGGACAACCCCGGGCGTCATTTTTTTTTCACCCTGATTGTTGAATTTGCAAAAAAAAACATGACACTTACTCCAAGGGGCGAGCTCATTGTCGGGTTTGTTTCTGCACTCTTCTCTCCATTGCTCGAGTGGCCCCAGCCCACTGGTATAACCTGGGTTAAAGAGATCTCTGGCCAAGAGCTCATGGGTAAGTAACTTCCCCATACCACGACATTCGACTGCTTGACGAAGCCGAGCGAGAACGCTGGGGTGAACAACCTTTTTCAAGTTGTAAACAGCCTGAGCTTCATATTTTCCGATTTGGAAAGCAGTCGCAATTTTGGCTGCAGACTCCCAGTCCTGGCGATGGTCAAAGCTTGCAGTGTTGAAACAAGAAAAAATAGCAAGGGGCTGGTGGACTATATACAGCACATGAGTCTGCAACACACCCAACAGGAATCAAAACTACAAAAAAACATACGTGATTGCATGTCTTTGGATGTTAAATATCAAAACCTAAACAATCAATAGAAATACATATTAATAAATAATGATATATTATCAGTCCCTGTTGCTGTGAACAAGTTCAACAAGGTTTCCCATACGGTAATGTTTCTTTTACATTGACCACTGTCCTGCAGTTGTTGTTGGATCCCTGGACCACCTGCCTTTTCAATGATGTCTGCTTGTCGAAGCAGATTCAGAGCATGTGGTGAGCGGCGTGTGCTCGTGTGAATGAGCGTGGCACCTCAACATCCATCGTTGGATGGTAGGCAATTGCCATCAATATCATCAATTCCTAACAAGAACATGAAACAAACCCCTCCTCTGTTTGCCAGCACTTTCTCCCTCGCATCATTGAAGGATCCAAAAGATGCATGGATGGTTCCCATGGTGACCTGCAAATAAAAACAAACACACACACTGTGTACCCAAATCGCGACTCATCCATACAAGGAAGAACTCTTGTCAATCTCCCTCTATTCCAACAGTGCAGGCAACACCCAAATCCATTAACTTCACAGTTATCATTTGAAAAAAGGATTTGCGAACAACTTAAAAACTAACAAGTCACCACGGTCGACTTTTTAGACTCATTCTTATTCACCCCTCTTCTTACCTTCTCATCTAAAATATTATGCTGGGCAACTCATCACATCCCGTTCAAAGCGGTCTGGCCTTCACCCACCGGGGGACCTTTTCTTCGAACTGATGCCGACGAATCCCAAACATGGTCGTCAACAGCATCACCCCTCTCTTCCATCCCTTTACGTACCCACATGAGAACGGCGCAAGAAGACAACCTTAGAATGTTACTGGGACGGTGACCTACTGAACAAGAACATGAAAGAGAATTGTTGAACAACTGCAGGACATGAGAGTAAGGAAGCGACCTCCGCCAATTGTTGCTGGTAATTCATGGTATTCCACTTCAAGATACGCTTCCGGAACTTTTGTAAGGTTCAACTTCTCAGTCCCAACCAAATCTGGGTTACTCATGAACCTGATACCGGGTTCAGGTCATGCATCCATTTTGAGTTGGATTGAATTCTGTCTTGAGATGGATGCAACAAACTCAGGCACCAACCCCTCTGTCAGAAACAATGACAAAAGTGTGCTGCCCACATCAGGCTCAATCATCGAGCTTACTCCAAAATCTTTGCGGTACGAGAGCATCCAAGGACGCACCAACACTGGCACGTCCATGGAGGTTGCGTAGTTTTGCCTAAGTGTTCACCCGGGTTTTTTTGTGGGTACCACATGAAACCATAAAAGATATGAAAGTGAAGTAGTTACGACAAACATCTGAGGTTGGGTCGCCGGATCTGCAGGGGCAAAGTCGTCTATCCATTGGGCGAACTCCATCATACTGTCCTGTCCAAACAACAACGTCTAAGCCAATAAGCCGCTCAGGTCACTTCTCCAAAGTGTCCATCAAATTGCTAGCATAGCTCTGCGTCACTTCTTAATCAAAAAACAAAAACGTCCTGATCTGGCAAGTTCTTCTTCAAAAAGGCAGAAGGCCCACCTTCAACCATGACGGTGTTCAGGAACCTGGAAAGAGCTTACATTACGTCACAAACTGCCACTCACACACTTAAAAGGGTATATCTATTGAAAGTTGGTGCTTGATGCTTATCATCGAGTTTCCGGCTTAGTCATTGATCACTTATCACAAACACCAAGCTCATGCTACAAGTACAAGTTGCAACAAAGTTGGGCCACGCTTGATGCTTATCATCGAGGTTCTGGCTTAGTCACAATTATCTTAGCACAAACACCACGCTAATGCTGCAAGTTGGAATATTAATGCAATCAACAGTGTCAAGAAAAAAGCCTGATGTGGGACCAAAACATTTAAATCAAAAGAACACATGTTTGACTACGGCTCGTCCAACTCAATCCAAGACACCAGTGTGTCAGTTCCAAAATGTATTCCGTGCTTGCATCTCCAGCACATACTTTTGGAAGTTTGCCCCGTTGGTTCTCACCGCCCGAAGAAATGCGCTTCTTTGGGGCCATTTCCCCTGAGTTGATATGCCTTTGATCCAAAACCCGAAATCTGCACAGGAAAATGACAGGCTTTTTCAAAATCTGTGCAGGAAAATCATTTTTGAAATTCAACCGGCTGAGAAAAAATCGCAACTTGTTTGGAAGAAACATGATGCATATCACACTCATATCACGCTGAAGCCTCGGATTTTTTGGTTGTGACTTGGGGAAGCTCAGGATTGACACGTCACACCAGCACTCGATGATTTGGCATCAAGTACTGGAATGAGTGTGATGTTTGCTGACAGAAATTTTGGCACGCTCCGGTGCACCGATGCCTTACAAAACCAGACACAGATTGAACTGAAATGACAAAATATTTCAGAGTCTGAAGTTATGCTGCAAAGGGTCTTTCTGGCAAAACAACATGACCAACCCAAGCAAGGGCCATAATCAACACTTCATACAAAACAACAACACAATAAAACACAGGACAACAAAGGGTTCGATTTTGAAAATCCGTCACATTTGGGGTTGGATTCTGGAAAACCGTCACATGGGGGTTGTAGTCCCACAATTTGTCGCAATAGGACCCCTCACATAGGGTTGGAGTTTGGTAATAGTGCAGTTCCAGCATTTGGTATTGTTTGTCTCGGAATACAAGACCAAATTGGACGGATTCTCGGAAGGCAACCCCAAATTGGACGGATTTTCGGAACCCATCCCCAAATTGGACGGATTTTCGAAACCCATCCCCAAATTGGACGGATTTTCGAAA
>DF241613.1:0-22382 GCA_000507305.1 Breviolum minutum Mf 1.05b.01 | reverse complement strand
TGGGTTTCGAAAATCCGTCCAATTTGGGGATGGGTTTCGAAAATCCGTCCAATTTGGGGATGGTTTCCGAAAATCCGTCACAAATCAACCTTTCAAATTATAGAACCAAATTGGACCATTCTGAGGTCAGATCCGTCCAATTTGGAGTTGGGTTTCGAAAATCCGTCCAATTTGGGGATGGGTTTCGAAAATCCGTCACAGATTTATAAATCGGATGTTTCAGTTTATAGGCCCAAATGTGACCATTCTGAGGTGAGATTACGCACATTTTTGGCAAAGAATCCAGAAATTGGTCACATTTCACCTTGTTTTCCCAGGGGCTGATTTTGTGACCAAAGTGAAGTCACAATGGTCGCATTTCAATGGTTTTTCCGTATTTTGGAAAATTCAAAGCGGCAAAATATACCAAAACCTGAAAAAAAAACAATGGATTTGGGACCATTGTGACCTCACTTTGGTCACAAAATCAGCCCCTGGGAAAACAAGGTGAAATGTGACCAAAAGGTATTTTCCAGTTGGACCATTCTTCAAGTTTAAGACACAAAACATGAAACTTGGGTCAGGGCTCCAGGCTTTCAAATGTGGGGAATTTGGTACCCATCATGGTCTCAGCAGGATGACCTTTAACATGTAATCATACATTTTATGTCCAAGTAAAATGAATGGAACAATGAGAGTCTAAAAGTCGTTCAGGAACAACCTCCATGTAAATCCAGTTTGCAATCAACATCACACCATCCCAAGTACCACAGTATTGAATTGACTGATGTACCGTCACCTACTAGCCTGACAGTTACTGGGTCTTGTCAGCTCTTTTATATCAAAATTTCTGGCAAACATGTTGTGGCCAAAATGACCTCATGCTCAAACCTGCAGGTACTTGAACGGAGCTTTGACTTATTTTTGAGTGGGTAGACTTGCAAGATGAGAAGTTGTGTTTTTAACCAAGCATGTACCTACCTGGGCCTTTGATGATGCCAAGATCCCCCCCAAAATGGTCCTGAACCACATTGCCATATCCAAAAGCCTTATTACGGTAACCTGTAGGGTTTAGGGTTGATGTTTTCTCCCGGGGCACACATTTGTGACCAAAACGACCTCAGATTGGACACAAATCGACCTTTTTTGGCAGACTCCCATAACCTTTGAAAAAAAATATATGTTCAAACCAGCAGGTACAACAAAGAGCTTTGACTGTTTTTTTTCTGTTGGCCTACTTGTAGATTAAAGGTTGTGTTTTTAACAAAGGCTCTACCCATTCAGACCTTTGATGATGCCACAATCCCCGAAACATGGTCCTGAGCGGCATTGCCGTATCCGAAATCTTGTTGCTGAAACGTTTAGGGTTTAGGGTTGCCGTTTTCTCTTTGCCAAGGAGGGGGCACACAGTTTTGTGACCCNAAAGAGCTTTGACTGTTTTTTTTCTGTTGGCCTACTTGTAGATTAAAGGTTGTGTTTTTAACAAAGGCTCTACCCATTCAGACCTTTGATGATGCCACAATCCCCGAAACATGGTCCTGAGCGGCATTGCCGTATCCGACATCTTGTTGCTGAAACGTTTAGGGTTTAGGGTTGCCGTTTTCTCTTTGCTAAGGAGGGGGCACAGTTTTGTGACCCAAAAAAACAACCTCAGATTGGACACAAAGTCGCCTTTTTTAGCAGACTCCCATAATCTTAAAATATCTATATATATATTTATATGCTAAGTTATACCCAACCAGACCTTTGATAATGCCACAATCCCCGAAACATGGTCCTGAACGGCATTGGTTTAGGGTTGCCGTTTTCTCGCAGTCTCGGAACAAATTTGCTAAGGAGGATGGCGCACACATGAATTACCAAAATGGCCTCCAATTGGACACAAATTAGCCGTTTTTTTTGCCAATTTCCAAAAAGTTTTTACACGCTGGGGAAATACAGGCCTCTAAAAAGAGCTTGCAGGTCTGTGTTACAAAAACTCTACTCAACACAACCACCGTGCTGATACCACATTGCCAAGTAGTCCTGCACTGAAGGATGGGGCACACACTCGTCAGGTCTTGTAAGGCTTCGTTTGCTCTGATTTTCGCTGCAGGCAGGGTGTCATTGATTTTCAACGACGCTCCTCCTGCAGTAAAAAAGGCCAAGAAAACGATGTCTTGCTCATCCTTTACCTTTACCTTTACCTCTGCCCCTCCCTTTGGCTTTTCCAGAGAATCCTATCGGTTTGGGCGTGCCATCAGCTTTGGCAAGAGCCTTCTTCACTATGCACAAGGCCTCACTCCAAGGGACACCACATGCCCAAGCTGATGAAGCTGCCTGATAGGTAATTCGACGTTTGGCTCTTTTGGTGTAAGACTTGACTACCGCAAGTTTCTTCTCTGGCTGCTTCAACCTGCAAAAAGGTGGTTTGGAGGCAAGACAACATCTCTTAAAAAAGTTATGACAGTGCAGTTTAACTAATATGCAGGCATGACAAGCCGATCTAGCCAAGAGACGAAACATGATTGCTAGGCACTGATTCTGCCGGGCCCAGTGGCAGCAGCTAATACTTTGCCCCAACGGTTCACGACAGATGATTTTGNCAAATCAGCCGTTTTTTTTGCCAATTTCCAAAAAGTTTTTACACGCTGGGGAAATACAGGCCTCTAAAAAGAGCTTGGAGGTCTGTGTTACAAAAACTCTACTCAACACAACCACCGTGCTGATACCACATTGCCAAGTAGTCCTGCACTGAAGGATGGGGCACACACTCGTCAGGTCTTGTAAGGCTTCGTTTGCTCTGATTTTCGCTGCAGGCAGGGTGTCATTGATTTTCAACGACGCTCCTCCTGCAGTAAAAAAGGCCAAGAAAACGATGTCTTGCTCATCCTTTACCTTTACCTTTACCTCTGCCCCTCCCTTTGGCTTTTCCAGAGAATCGTATCGGTTTGGGCGTGCCATCAGCTTTGGCAAGAGCCTTCTTCACTATGCACAAGGCCTCACTCCAAGGGACACCACATGCCCAAGCTGATGAAGCTGCCTGATAGGTAATTCGACGTTTGGCTCTTTTGGTGTAAGACTTGACTACCGCAAGTTTCTTCTCTGGCTGCTTCAACCTGCAAAAAGGTGGTTTGGAGGCAAGACAACATCTCTTAAAAAAGTTATGACAGTGCAGTTTAACTAATACGCAGGCATGACAAGCCGATCTAGCCAAGAGACGAAACATGATTGCTAGGCACTGCAAAATCATCTGTCGTGAACCGTTGGGGCAAAGTATTAGCTGCTGCCACTGGGCCCGGCAGAATCATCACCCTGGGAAACGCTGACTGTGATTCAGCACCAAACCCACCAATCAACTGGGTGCATTTTTCAGTCAATGGCGGAGGGCAAAAACTAACTTTAGGCAAGTTACGCTGAAACAGGAACCAATGGCGCCATTTGCAAGGTTCCTTTGACCCAAGCCTCCAAGAAGTCAGCAGCCCTTTGCAGATTAAATAGGGGATTGCGAAGAAGCGGAATGTATTTCAGGATGCTCTCCTTGTAGTCTTTTCCCAATTCATTTCTGTCAGCGATGCCTTTGGGCAAAAAACAGAACATCATCACAATAATGCTGGACAAAAAATCATACGACCGCTCAATGCCATGTTTAGAAGAACTAAAAGCACGAGGTACCACATGGAATGCCCAATGGAAGGGATTGACTGGCCACCTCTTTGGGATAGAAAAGAAGTGTGTGGGAAAAATCCTCTGAATGCATCCATCTCTTGGTCCTGGACCATGTAGCACAAATTGGAAAATGTACAAAAACACTGGCCTTGAACAAATAAAAACATCTCAAAAATACCCAACACACCAGCAACTTTATGCAAAAAAAACACATCGGTGTCCTTAACACAACATCATCCATATGTTCAGTTGCATCTCGCCAAAAGGTGTTTGTGATGCCCTCCGCCACGCAACCTTTACTTTATCATGCCAAGAATGGAAGAGGGGAGTCACTGGATTCAAACACCAGCTTGAATGTGTTATTATCTAACCTGCGTCATTACATTGGCAAAAAAAAACCTTCTCTTCACGCCTACATCTGTCCGGCGCTGCAAGAGGAATGCGTGTGGTGCGCCAGGTCCAAACATTCCTTTAACCTGAACTGGAACTGCTGCAGTGTGGAATCCTCGCCTTGGCGGGGGCAATGGAGAACAACACAACATAAAACAGTATTGAACGATAATGCATCAGTGTTCAACATCTAACGAAAGCAATGCTATACTACACAATAGGTTCAAACATGCCAAACATGAGGTCAAGCTTCCAATCCCTGGTTTGATCAATGATGACAACTCGTCGTTCTTTCTCAAAAAGTTTTGCTTTATCCAAGAAAGCCTGAATGCAACGTTTTACGTCTGTTGGGTCTTGTAAGTCCTTGGATCGAAGCATAAAAGTCGCTAGCTGCCCAAACATTTGATCAATATCCTCATGAGAATGGCCACTTCTCAGGCAATTTAACGCTGCAGAACGAATGGTTCGGCTGCTCACTAAGGAGCTCAAATAGCGTATCATTGGCGAATTCTTACACTCCCTGCAAGTGTTATCGCTTTGGATATTGACATGCAAATCTCGGAGGTTTGCGTCTTGTTTTTGTAGCACAGTGAGTGAGTGTGAGATCAATTCAATGGAAGCATTGGAGTCTTTGGGAAGGTCTGGTGGCGAAATCTGAAAAATAACGTGCCACCCATGGGCGATGATTGCGCTGATGTGAAGCTTTGGACGAATGAAGCTTCCAAAATCTTTGCTCCTCATGGCCTCATGTCTCGGAAGGCAGAATTTGCTCTGATCCATCCCATCCGTCACCATAGTTACGACGGGTACAAACGAGTCTCTTGAATCTGCCCGCATCTTCCAATATACTAAACGATCGCAATATTGATGTCTTAGATGTGTGTGGTAAAGCTTTTGTTGAGCAGCACGCGCAGCTGAATGCCCCCCCAGGGCACGTATGAGGGCGCGATGTCTCATGCATGTTCCACATTGATGGTGTTGGGATCTTTGTCTGAATGCCATGCAGCTGAATTCACTCAGCCATACCTCGCCAATTTGTTGTCTGGTCTGGATTAACAAGATTTGAAAATACAAACTGCAACAAAACTTGCTCATAACCCCGGGGTAATACCGCAAAAAAAATGGGATGGTATCTTGAAGATAAGAACAAGACCACAAGGACCTCGAATATGTCATCATCAAACACACGCATTGCACGCTGAAGCACTGGTAAGAAACCTTGATGATATCATGAAACCACAAAAAAATGGGTACATCCGGACATGCTACATCAGCACAAACGAAGTCAGGAAAACACTTCAGCAAAACATGAAAAATATGCTTTCTAATGCGTAGAACATATATGAGGCCTCCCCGATTCTGTATGGCGGTTGGCCCCAAGGGAAATGCACGGGCCATGCAAAGTGCTCGGGTTTCCGCACATGTTTTCCCCCATGCCCCCACATTAGCGCATCGTGGGACATGTCATCGCCAATCAGAGGAAGGCACCTGCACCCGGCCAACGGTGCACCCTGGCCTCCTGGCCTCACGAGCCAAGCGTAAGGGTGGGTGGATGCCATGGTCTCATGACAAGGTTGATGCCATGGTCTCATGATAAAATCCAAATACTCGATGATATCATCCAGCATCAAAGCTCTTGGCTGCACTCGATGATCTCATCAAGCAAAGCCCTTGGATAAAATCAATGATATCATCCAGCATCAAAGCTCTTGGCTGCACTCGATGATCTCATCAAGCAAAGCCCTTGGATAAAATCAATGATATCATCAAGCACCAAAGCTCTTGGCTAAACTCCATGATTTCATCAAGCATCAAAGCGCTTGGCTAAACTCGATGATCTCATCAAGTATAGCCCCTGGGTAAATTCAATGATATCATCGAGCATCAAAGCGCTTGGCTAAACTCGATGATCTCATCAAGTATAGCCCCTGGGTAAATTCAGTGATATCATCAAGCATCAAAGCTCTTGGCCAAACTCGAGGAATTCATCAAGCAAAGCGCTTGGATAAAATCGATGATATCATCAAACATCAAAGCTCTTGGCTAAACTCGATGGTTTCATCAAGCAAAGCCCTTGGATAAACGCACTGATATTAAGATCAAACATCAAAACTCTTGGCTCAACTCGATGATATCATCAAGCAAAGCCCTTGGACGTTTGAGGGTCAACACCCCTCCAAAAACGCAGCAAACTTACCTTTATTCCTGGAGTTTCAAGAATTTGGTAATGGCGTTGTGATTTGTATGATTTCTTTATTCTACACTGTGTTGAGTCATCAACCATCATCAAACCTTACAGTATGCGAAACATGAAGAGCCAATCGAATGGTCGTTACCCTACAACAAAATGGTCCTTCAAGATCTCCATCAATTAAACACGCTCGTTTCCCAACCTACATGAAAAACTGGTCGCTGAAGGCCAGGGAGTAGATAAATGGATGGTAAGCCAAACCCCCACACACACACACCAAACCCAAAAACAAGGACACAACATATTATGCAGTCTGAAAATTTTGTCAATGAGGCACTCGCCAAAATGTGGGAAAACTTGCAGGCCGCTCAAGGGGCGAAACAATTCGGTATTGTTCCCAATGGTCTTTCATGTTGCCTGGCGGCAAGTACCTCTTCTCCATGTCGGCCCGTAGAGGGTTCACTTCCACACCCTTTTTGTGGGTTTGTTTTCTCTTTTCTTTTCTCGGCAAAACATCTTTTGATCCAGACATCACATCTTGTATACTCTTGGCGTATGGATCAATGTCAATCTCTTGTCCAGCTAAACAAAGACTGACTTCTTCTGATGGGGTGAGAGGGTCATCTCTCACATCTGGTAAGGTTTCTGCGCAGCTAGTCCAAAGATTGTGCAAAAAACTGAAAACATCAGATCTGACATCATGATCCCTTATTGTTTGGACTGGTTTTTTCAGGTACCTCAAATCTACGGGCGGTTGCGTGTGCCCTTCTCTGGCAGCCTCAAAAAGCTTCTCGAAGCGCTTGCTGCCTGAATGTCGTTTGCTACAGAAAAATCGGATAGGAAATAATTATGTCCAAACCAAAAATAGCAGAAGGCTTGGATGCATAAACTAACACTCTGAAAATAACCCCTTCAATCCTTTTTTGGCGGGGAGGGGGTCCCAAAAGAAGAACTTGTCTTCGAAGAAATAAAAACAAAATGCTCTAGCACCAATTGAAGTAATAATAATACAAAACTGGGAACCAATATTGTGCAACTTCTTCCAAGCACGTAAGCAAACTCGATACCCTTGCACTTTCCATGCGACCTTGCTCGACCTCGACGAACCTTCTCCTTCGTCTTTGTCACTGCAAGGCTGGGCTTGCATCACAAGGTCACGTATCCGATGCAAAACCTTGGTTCTGGAGGAAGGGCCTTGGGTTGCATGAACCCAATGCCCAGCTGGAAAAAACGATGGCCTGGCCATACAACAAACATAACCAAAACACTGACGTCAGCCCAAACACACAATGATCTTGGTCAATCTTGTGCAAACTATGTAATGATGTCCGATAGTCCAGCAAAGAATGGAACACATCAGCAGGCAAAAATTGTTGAAGACAACGTCCACGTTTACACCAACATGGCCTTCCCAAAATGCACCGTAGTCTTGTTTCCTGATCAATGGGGTTTACAAGCCTGCGCTTCTGCTTGTGTTTAGATCTCTTTCTGGACCTCAGCTGGCAATCCTTGCGAACGGATTCCCCATTGCCCTCTCCATCACTGTCTGACACTGTCAGAATCTCACAGGAGACCGGCATGGGAACCAAACCTAAACTCCAAAGACCTACTAAATTGACCCGATCTCTGCTGCCATTCTTGATTGATGTGTTACCACCCATGAAATGAAAACAATTCATTCTCAAAATGTCTCTACCCCACCGTGATTGATGTACAATTATTATGTTTGACGGTAATTCTCTTTCCTGGATCCAAATGCTCTTTGAATTGGGACAAACATGCTTATGATTGATAATGATGAAATTAATGTGCATAGAAAGAAACTTGCAAGCGCAAGTGATTAATCGTCAATTTCAGGGAACACAGCTGATAGTAAGGGAACTGCAGCTGGATCTGGCAAACCACCTTCAACACATGCACGCATACCCACACAACTTTATTTCTGTGCTCGCTGAACAAAACTTCCAAATGCAACACGGGTCCTGGTACCATCAAGTCGTCCCGATGATAATTGCATCAAGATTTCATGAGCCAAAAGATCGAGCATCTCCACCAAAACTAGGTCGCACCCCAGACTCACAC
This sequence comes from Breviolum minutum Mf 1.05b.01, assembly GCA_000507305.1. NCBI lineage: Eukaryota > Dinophyceae > Suessiales > Symbiodiniaceae > Breviolum > Breviolum minutum. The sequence goes on along the minus strand of DF241613.1, from coordinate 14,092 downwards.
TGCTGGCGGTACTGCAAGGAGCCCCTTAGACTTTAGATCCAGGGTTGGCTGGATCCTTTCAAATGAGATTTGTCGTGTAACTCATAAGTACAAAAGTTTGTGCCTGCAACCAAGCCTCATTAAAGAACTCATCGATAGATCTGTACGCATTGTGATCGAACTCCACTTCCCCGTGCTGCGTGTCAGGGAAGCCTCGGGGCCGACCATATTGGAGCATGAATGTGATAATGCTATTATTGGCTATCAATCCGGCTGCAATGATGGAAGCTTGCAACACACAAACACCTTCGCCTGTTGAAAAAACAACGCTTTTGTTGCTCGGTCATCGAATGGTCAACCGCAAGATTATGCGCCAGTCATTTGCTGGACTGTGCACAGTATTGCACGATGGGTTCGCGCCCCTGACGAGTAAAAACCACAAATATGGATCCAATTCAGAAAAAAGAACACTCTCATCGGGAGGCAACATCGTTTGACATGAGCACTTCCTCTGCGTGTATACAAAGAAAACACAACAAAACAACTTATGTCTGAAAACAAACAGCTTTTATACCATCAAAAAGTCGATTGGTCCTGGTGTACCTTCAATGTCCAATTCCAAGCAATGATCAGAGTTTCAGTGCCTTCAACGCTATCTAACCCAAAGCACTCTAAGTCTTTGTCCCCTCCCCGTTCTTGGTTCGATTCATGTTTCCATGGTCCCTCCGCCGATGAAAGCATCAAGGGAGGAACAATGGAAGCTTAGCAAATTCAATTCTACCTATTGTAAAAATCATTTGGAAAAAACGGAGATGGGATCTTGGCAAAATGCTGTGTAGATGTGGTATCGATGAAAAGCATCAATACTTTGGTAAAACATCAATTCTTGGCCTGGCGGCCTGACCCGGGCCCTTCATGTGATGATCTTGGAGGTCTTGGTGATCTTGGTGAATTTGATATCCTTGACCAAGTGCGCCTCGGGGTCCCCTGATGCTGGATGTGATGGTGTTGGGCTGTCTGATGAAGTTCACACACCAGGCAGTCAAGGGTTTCTGCAGAACCTGGTAGAGACAAATGACCACATAAATAAAATCGGGGACGACTTCCTGGAAGGCTTCTGAATTGTCTTCACCCACTTGGCACATGATAACTGGCCACCATTTGTCACCTTTCTTCTGGTTCTTCTCATAAGTTCTCTCCATATCTTCATCCTCAATCTCCGGGAGAGAGTTCCACAACCTGACATCATGCAACCAAAAGGTGCTATTCCTGTAACAACCCGTGGCCTCATCATACTTGATCAATGCCAAGTGGAACCGGTAGGGCATGTTCTTGCTGATCATGTAGGACGCAGCTTTTTGACTTTTGCCGTACTTAAAGCTGATTTGTTCTCCACATTGCATCTTCACCTCCAAAAGTGTGATCAAATTCTCCATGTTGGGCCCCCAATACTTGCGCATTGCTGCCCTTGTCGGCGTGTGGCATCCTTCTCCAAATCTTCTTGATTTCCTTGCTTCGGGGGTCCCAAATACTCTGTCCATCAATATTTCTTCTCTTTCCTTCTCTTGGTGCGTGGTACTCATCAGGTGTGGGCAGCCCAGCCCACCATATGTTTCTTTTCCACAAAGCTGGCACAAATACCCTTGACCGTAGTCTGTCTTCACCAGCCACCTCTTCCGAAACTGGACTTGCTCCTCAACCGTAATATCATTGCCCATCTCCGCTTCGATCCACCCTGTGAAACTCACCATCTCTTCCACCATGTTTCTCTCTTGGTCCTTCATGGCCTCCAGCTTTGCTGCGGACAGTGTTGAGATTGCCCGCTTGTTCTCCCGGTCTAACTCACGGAAGGCGAAGCATTGTTGATTTGTCATTGCATCCGCTTCCTCTTTTGTCATCAGCTTCTGGAAGACAAACGCCTTCCTCAAATTTTTTGCCTGGGCATTTTCGTTCCTCATGTGCTGTGGTTTTGCCTTGCTTCTTTTTCCTGATGTGATCGCACTCACAGAGTCTAAAGACATTCTGTCTTCCTCATCTGAGTCCAATGCGTCTAAAGCTGACGGAGCCTTGGTGCTCTCCGTCATGGACAACAAATCCAACTTCTGCAGCTTGGCCTTGCAAAGCGACATCTTGCGAAATCAGCAAGGACTAGACAAGCAGGGGCAGCCTTCACTCTTCAGCCAATTGCTGCGAACAATCCAAGAAGCTTGGAAAAAATACACATCAAAATCCCTGACACTTTCATCTTCAGCAACTACCTGAACCAACCCCTGTTGAGATAGCTGATAAAAGTTCCAGGAAGTTTGTGCATTTGATTGAAAAATCTGCTACATTGTTGAGCAGTCATTGCTACAATGAAACAGCTCACTGACAGCTTGACGCTGATACACTCAACTTTTTGCATCCCAGAAACCATCTTTCTGAATTTGCCCAATGACGCTGACAAGCAGGAGGAACTTACATGGAGGCAACTTGATCACGGCACGACCATCGTCATCAGCCCCGTGAAACTTCAAAGGGCCACCCTCGGGTATGTTGCAGTCGGAAATCAAGCACATGTGGCGACATTGCACTTGAAAAGCCTGGCAGTGCAGCACCACTTGGTCATGACTCGCTGTAAAAAAATCGTCCTTACTCTCCTCACAGAAAAGAAGATAATGATCCCACAGTTTCCTCGGATTCAGGAACAGGCTTGCGCACCAAGACAATCTACACATTAAACTCTAGATGTAGCGCCCGCGCTGCTTACATGAAGTACCACAGCCATTCTGAAACGAATCTTAAGTGGTTCACAGTCTTGACAAATTTTCGCCAAGGTGCAAGACTGTAGGCTGTCCGGACGGCACGTCTCCAACATAGACGTCCACAGCAGGCTTAGATTCGTAAACGCCTTTGTACAGCAGGGTGAACAACGTTTCATTTCCCTTTCTGGATGCAAAAAACCAGAAGGACTCGAACACAAAAAACTGACCGTGATTGAAAAATACCAGACCCGGCCTAGTTCGATCACATTGAACCCCAAAATGATTTCGTCCAAATGCCAGGTATTACGAAGTTCTGGAAATTCCTTCTCCTGGAGACAACCCAAAGCCAAGAAGTGCCAAACAATCAGCAGTTGAACGATGCCAAGCCCCAACCATATCGCACGTCTGTCCTCAATATGCACTCCCGACATTCTAGAGTTCTGCTCAGCTTCAGTTGGACCAGGTGGTGGAAGCATGCGTTGGGGCCCACAGCGTTGATTTCCTGAAAGCTGGTAAGCACATAAAAGCGAGCAGCAACGCCGCAATGCGCATCGAGTCCTGGCCTCGCATAGTGTGAAGGGCACGGACCACGGGCGGCGCACAGCCAACACGGCGATTAGGTCGAGTCGGCATTGATGCAATCAAAAATGTCCTGACTGGAACCTGGCGTTCCTTGACACCCTGCCAACATAGGGACACATGGCTCACGTACACATGGAAGAATAAACAGGCATTGTCCCCAGGAACACTCTTTAGCTCTTCATTTTGTGGAATCCCCCATCAACCAACTGAACAACATCGGGTGGCTGCAATACCAGTCAATCCATGTTATGTTCAAGAAATCAAGAATTACATCTTGCCCAACACCTCAACAGGACGACAACTAACCACTGCAGCAGGAATGCACCAACTAATCCACATAAAGGGGATCGATCAATTAATGCTTCCATTGCCAGTTCTTAAAAATATGAACCTAAGTTGGTTGGTGAATTCCTGCAGCAGTGGATGATTGGCAGCAAGCAAAGCTTCTCTTTGCCCGAAACAAATTATCGAAAGCCCGACACCACAAAAATTGTCTTGCACTTGATAACGTTTTGTTTGCCATTAGAGTGCTGAAGTAAAAACTTTCAAATTGAGACTCTGAAGTCTCTTCACATCTTGAGAATGTGGTCAGTCAGGATAAAGCAGAACTGGGCGGAGCAACCCAAAAAGGATGACACACCCGGCTGTCGAAATATAAAACCCAACTCGATGACTGGCATCAAGCAAGGCTTCTCTTCCAAGGTAGCTGTGGAAATATACTGTAAAACCCAACTGGATGATTGGCATCAAGCAGGGTTTCTCTGCCAAGGTAGCTGTGGAAATATACTGTAAAACCGAACTCGATGATTGGCATCAAGCAGGGTTTCTCTGCCAAGGTAGCTGTGGAAATATACTGTAAAACCGAACTCGATGATTGGCATCAAGCAAGGTTTCTCTTCCAAGGTTTCAAGCAAATTATCACAAGACAAAACAACAAAATTGTGTTGCACTTGCTGGTATTGTGTTTGTCAGTACTGAAGTAACAGCTTTCAAACTGAGACTCTGAAGTCCCTTCTCATCTTGAGAATGGTTTCAAAAGCTAAGGTGGCCTGCGCTGGCACCACCTGGTTACCCAACATTTTCATTCGTTCAGAATCAGCATCCTGCTTTTCTGGATCCAGCCACTTATGCATTGGCTTTTCATTCAACGGGTTCCACCGCGACACACAATGATCATCACAAGGCCGGAAGTTGCATCCCTGCAACACCACAGGAACAATTTAACGTGTCCACTTTGCAAATTCAAGTAAGAAGTGAAATAATGGGAAGCACCTCCCACAAAGGAAGACTTGGAGGAGCACATAGTAGGAATACTCGCCCTCTGTTGGCCTCAACCCATTTCACATCCGTGGCAGCTGAGTCAACGCCTACAAACAAACACAAACATGTAGCAACAGCATGAATGCCCCGACTAGGCATTTTCCATTCAGTGCCCGGCTGGTAAGCCACAGTTGCTCAGCTTCACAGCGCAGTATGTGACAGCGAGGCCTCTCTTTGCGCTTTCCTGCGCAAGGTCAGTGCATCCAAACAATTATACTTTTAATGATTCTAGTCAGTCCTGCACCACGTAGGACATCAGAACTCTAGTCTGCTTGTTCCGGCTCAACAGCACGATGACGTTCTCAAGCACAATGAAGCCCCTTGAAACCATGGAACGAGCATCATAGCAATTGTTTGGAGTCCAGAAAAAATACTCTGCATGAAACTCAAACTGTGATCACCCAGCCTTTCAGGGTGGTCCAGGCTGTCAAATACTCTAAAGACTTCTCGTATTAATCCACTTCTGTCGTCACTCATTCCTTGCTGTAGACCAGCGCCTGATACTCCCTGAGCACAGTTAGGAATCACAGATTCCATCTAGGTGGCGCGCAAATGACCCAACAGTACTTTGACACATTGACAGCTATAACAATTTTCTGTTCAGTTGTACAAATTGCTGGCCTGGCATGGGAAACCGGCTGTCACCCCTGCAGCCTTTGTGCCTTTGGCTGAGAAATATCTCACATCAGTGACAAGCTCTGCTTCAGGGAGCAATCCCTGCTTCATGCGGGATTTTAGAACCCCAACGCACTCCTGGTTGCATTCAACCTGAGAAAATGACGTGTTAGCAACCTTCAAAGTGTACTGACTGGATCGGAAAGAGGTCAATGAAAACCAAGCCAATGAGATATAAGGCTGAAGCAAAATGTGAGGCTCGAAACCACCTCGTCAAGAACAGGTGGAGGATATCATTAAGAAACATTCTTCCATACAGTCTGTATTTTTTCAAACGGTACAATGCATGGGGCAGCCAAACAAATGCATTCTGACGTCACAACTTTTCTTTCAAGCGAATGGCAGGGCAAATGAGCCAAATCATTGGTGAAAGTCTTCAGGTCTTTTCAGAACTGAATCTCTGTTCGCTTGCTTGTTGACCCCATCGGAGTCCTGAGGCCCACACACTCACGGCATCCGTTCGACATCTAACTCAAACAATGCACTTAAACATTGAACCTATGAACCTTACTGCTTATTATACTGGTTCAACCATCAATCCGCCAAGAAACACGCTTCAAAGAGCCGTAGTCTGAGGCTGCATCGTCCTCCTTTTCTGTCCATTCCTTGGTCGAGTAGCACCAAGACCACCTTGGCACAAAAGCAGGAAAACACAGGCCAACCAGAAATCATTGAACAATTAACAAAATACCAGATCCGTGCGGACCACAAGTCAAGAATCAGCTTCCCTCGCCATCTGGTCGTCAAAGGAGTTCCCTTTGGTACCCTGCACTGCAAAATTCCAATTTTGTTCATCGCTGCAAAACAGTAGATTTACTGTTCCACAGGTTCTACCTGCCTGATCTGATTGACACCCACACAGCGTACTGACACGACCACCACGTCCATCGATTGGGCCACAGGATTCAATCCATGAGTGCGACAAACATCAAAAACAAATTGCATACAATAGTGAAAGCATAACAATCTTGACCGTGTGACTCGTTTTGTAGTCTCTGTCTCTGTATGTCTCTGTATGCACAGTTGTCGGCAATGAAATGAAACATCTGAATCTAAAGTAATTCTAATGCGACATTCTTTTGTACCTGTAAATGGCACAACTGGCACTCACATGCATCGTTGATAAGCAATAAGCCACTTGACCACTTACCTTGAATAATGAAACTCATGGTTCAAACCTGAGACTTTGACTTGCTCAAGCCAAGCTCCAGTCCAGCAATGCCAGAAAACAATGAAATCACTACCAGCTTGTTTTCCTGGCATCATTTTGGGCTCTGGTACATCATTAACGGGACATCAAATGACTCTGAAACACACGGCGGTTCCTTCTTGTTCTTGTGGATCACAGCATCTGGAAACGTTTCAGCAAAAATCTTGCAATCCACGGAGTTCTCACGCGCATTAGTCCAGCCAGCTGGCAAGCCTGCAGTAGCATCATGGAGAGGTATTGCAAAAAAACTCGACTGGCATCATGTCAACCTGCTGTTGTTCGAACAGAACCAAAAAAAAATATAAACAACCTGCCTCCAAACCACTCCCCAACTTCGGGGTTGAGGAACCGTCCATGCTGCGGATTAACTCCGTGTTTTTCGCAATCACTTCTATATGCAGTACTGAGCTTGATCTGGTTGCTGAGGTCCTAAGTTCAATGAAAGAGTTCGCCCTGATGGTGATGACGAATAACACATTGGGGTAACGGCCGTTGATCCACGAACGCTGACCAAGCCCTTCGTTGCAGTGGTAGTAGAGGAAAAGCAACCTGATGGAAAAACATAACCTTACATCTTCCTTATTTCTGTTGCTCGGTCTTGCAGCGTTCCAAGCAAGAAACACCACCTGAGCCGTGAACGTATGGAGCTCCAAGCTTGGAACTTCCTGCGCCCCCTGAATACAAGAGTACCATCTTCCTTTGCTGCTTTCTTTGAGCGCTGCACCTCAGTCATCATCTAGGTGGTGTTTTCAACCCAATTGAAACATATTGGTCAAATTGGATCACTTCCCCAGGTAGATGTGAAAATTTAAAAATGTGTAAACCACCACCTAGTCATGAGGGGCAACATATTGATACTTGCTTCAACAGTCTTGAAATCCAAAGTGTAATTTGCAACAACTCAGGACTGCACCACCACAAGGCTCAATGGCTTGCACTTTGCAAATTTTACTCGATGCGGGTACACAAGCAAACCTTCCTTTGGACTCCACTGCACACTTGCACATGGAGGCAATGTTCTTTCGTTAAAACATTTTGCAGAAATTCTTTTTGCAGCTTGCTTTGCAATGGTTTTGACAACCTTTTTGGACCTGAGCGAAGCACATGGTTTACGAAGCACCTTCCTGGTAGGAGGCACCTGTTTATTTCTCAAATTGCCGGGGTTGCCGCAACTCCCTCTGCCGGCCTGGCCAAACACACAAGTCAAGGGGTAAGTATCACACTAAGATTTCGACTGAGTCACTGCCACTGTTGGCACGCCTTCTTCACATTTCCAGACTTTTTGGGTTCCACGGGTGGGTTTTTTCCTGGGGCTCTTGCTCGCTCAGTTCATCGATCTTGGTCATGAGAGGCATGGTTGCAATTGATGCCAAGCTCCAACCTAAGAAGAACCATCCCGATATCAAAGCATCCAGCTGAAAAAGACTAGTAAAATAATATTCACAATCAGGAAACATTGGCCTAATCGTGCACATGTATCTTTTGCTAACAATGCTGGCCAATATCGGGTTCTGCACGGTTTCAAACATGCTTTTCACATCTTTTCACTCTCGAGGTGCTCATCAAATACAGAATGTTCCCGTCAGCCAGTCCTCCCGTTAAACCATCCTACAGCAGCTCACTGCAAAGTTTTCTTGAAGAACTACTAATCAATAGCAGTAGCATGGGAATCAACTAGCTGACATGGAACTCCACTTTTATCCAAACAAATTCGCAAAACTAGTCGTACTGACTGGCAGGCCACCAATGGTTTCCCTGGACATAATTTGGAATCATCCTTCGGCCAAAAACAGAACGCTTCTCACATCTTGCAGCTTGCGAAACAGTTTTCCTTCTATGAAATCAAAGCAAACAACAAATTGCAAGTTCTTGGAAGAACAAACATGAACCCATTTATCCAAAATTGCATGNAGGGAGGCATTTCGTACATGTATGTGGCGGCAATTAGCCAAAGGAACTTGTGCCAATTAGGCAGAAATCTTGTGCCATTTAGGCAAAGAATCTGAAAAGGAAAAGCATAGGTTGAGAAAGACGTAGAAAAAGAGGCAAGGACTGGGCAGGCAAGGGGAAAACAGTCAAAGCAACCAGGATTCAAAGGACCCATCACACGCCTCCTCCGTCTGTACGTGTGATGTAGGCCCGGACGCAGACGTCATTGGAGGGCCAAATCCACAGAAAGGGAAAAACAAAACCGAATGTAAGAGGGAAGCAACTGTGAAAAGCAGCAGGGAACTCCAACACTGAGTGCAAAAACACAATCCACAAAGAAATTTGTTGAATTGGCAGAAATTGGAGTTGGAGGCCTCAGAAGAGCGTAGAATAGGAAGAACTGGAAGAACAATTGAATAGCAAACGACAAAAAAACTTTCAGAAAGAAGTTCCTAAAACAACAAAGCAGTGGGAAATGAAGATCCTAGCAAGAAGAAGCCTAGCAACAAAGAGTCACAGTATCATGTTGGGTGTCTTTCCGGGCAATCCATGCAAGGAAAATACTCCCCAAATTCCCAAATTTCCAAAACAAAATCAACCCACAGGAAACCTAATTGTTAACAGCATGAAACAGCTTCACATTTTCAAATTGTTTCAATGCAAATCCGTTTGGACAACCAGATCACCCTAAAAAACGGGCACCACCATGACACTCTGGATGTGCTTTGTCTCTTCAAATTGTTGGAATGGTTATGTAAAAATGATCCAAGATGAAGCCCCAAAAAACTCAGGGGACAAAGTCTTTAAGTTCCACGGCCAAAAACTGCTTTGAAAAATTGGAGTGTGCAAGTGGCCAACCATATTGGTGAAGGAACACAACTGACCCAATTCCAAACAATGGCATGAAAATCGTCACAACGCTGACAAAGGCACAAACAGTATGGAACTAGTCCTCATTCTAAACGCCATGTTCATTCAAATACTCCCGAATTTGGGAAGTCAAACCATTGACTCAACAACATCACCGTAAATCTAGGCAAGGGTCATAAAACCAGAAAAAGAACTGGGAGTAAAGCAAGGGATCCAAATCAAACATCCAGGTCACCAAAAATCCTGCACCAATTCTACCACCATTCGTTCTGCCAGTTGCATTATTTCAAGAATACCCTGCAAGAGACCCTGGAAACTTCGAATCCCACACACATGTTCGAACAGTGACCGCCACACGGGAAATCCGCCCAAAACAATAAAAACATGATTTGGTGGTAATTACCTCGCAAGCATCAAATTCACCAATGCAATGTCAATTGTAACATGGTTCGTTTCCCCCAAACTGATGTTCGAACCACTTCAGCGGTTGTTTTCCTGTTTTCAAAGCCTGCAAAGCTACACTTTAGTTGCAAAAAAAAAACGACCGCGCCAAAAGGGTGAAACTTTTAGAAACTGGGACCGTGAAACATTCCGACTGGGAAAGTTATCTCAGGGTCTGTGAACGACGCACTTGTGAGTCGGTCCCAGGTATGGCTAGTTTTGAACGTGGTACATCTCCATACAAGACTCATTGAAAACTTCAAATTGTCAAAAGGTTTCAAATCTGCGTAGACTAGTTGTACCAAAACCAAAGCCACAAGAGGAGGCAACCTACAAAAGACTTGTTTCAGTAGGTTAAACACACAACCATAACCAAAACCACTATATTGACGAACAGCGACATTGGATGGAATCTTCGAATGACTTGTTTCGGCAAGTACAAACTCCTAGAAAATGAGTGGTACCAAAACTAACGCCATCAAATTAACCGACTGAGACATGGATGAAACCTACAAAGCACCAGTTACAGCCAGTTCAAACTCCCGGTACATTAGCGTTACCATAACCTAAAGCAGTCGGAAAACAAACAGCGACATTGGAAGAAAAGTACAAATGACATGTTTCAACTCGTTTCGCGGGAAGATTGCAACACCTGTTTTCACAAGTTGCTGCCCGTTTTATCTTGTTTTTCATGTTTGAATATCTGCAAATAGCCTAGCAGGGGCAAATCAACTGCTGTATGCAAAGGGGATACCAAGCCACGGGAAAACAAAAACACATGAAATGAGAATCAAAAAAAATTCAAATACAGCGTGTTGGTGCAGTGGGGGCTGGGAGTGCAATATGTATAAATATATATATAAATATTACTGGCTTTCTCTCATCCGAGGCTGGAAGAAACCATTATTTCTCTCATTTCTCTTTGCTGTGTCCCTTGGACAAAAACCCATTCCTTCGATGAAGGCGTTTTGAGACGCGGCATCAGCCAAAGCCGGACCACGTGCCCTTTTACATGTATGTGGCGGCAATTAGCCAAAGGAACTTGTGCCAATTAGGCAGAAATCTTGTGCCATTTAGGCAAAGAATCTGAAAAGGAAAAGCATAGGTTGAGAAAGACGTAGAAAAAGAGGCAAGGACTGGGCAGGCAAGGGGAAAACAGTCAAAGCAACCAGGATTCAAAGGACCCATCACACGCCTCCTCCGTCTGTACGTGTGATGTAGGCCCGGACGCAGACGTCATTGGAGGGCCAAATCCACAGAAAGGGAAAAACAAAACCGAATGTAAGAGGGAAGCAACTGTGAAAAGCAGCAGGGAACTCCAACACTGAGTGCAAAAACACAATCCACAAAGAAATTTGTTGAATTCGCAAAACTAGTCGTACTGACTGGCAGGCCACCAATGGTTTCCCTGGACATAATTTGGAATCATCCTTCGGCCAAAAGCAGAACGCTTCTCACATCTTGCAGCTTGCGAAACAGTTTTCCTTCTATGAAATCAAAGCAAACAACAAATTGCCAGTTCTTGGAAGAACAAACATGAACCCATTTATCCAAAATTGCATGCCAACTGAAAAGAAATCTCCTGTCTCGATGATAAGCATCAAGCAAGATTACAAGGAACAGTTCACTCAAAGCCATGCATGTAAAGCCATTACCTCAATGATCAGCAGAAAAATCATCGAGAGGCTCCATGCTGCCATGAATTAGTAGGCAATGACACAGTACCCGATGAAAGCATCAAGCACCGGCCATGCACACACTACAGTTCTCAACCCACGTCTTGAAGGAGCATCAAGAAAAACACGGGCCATCCTCATTCAACATCCCACAGGTCCATTACCATTTGTTGCAACTTGGGCATCTGGATCTCTTCCAATTGGAATTGGAACCGGAACCGGATGGTTTGACCCAGCCCAGGGCACGCGCTTCGTCCTGAAATGTGCTGCGCTGGTGACTTGAACTCGCGTATTGAACAAGGGACAAAAAAATAACCAAAAACATTGACACAAAAAAACTGAAAACCCAACCGAGAAACGTAAGGAGTGCTTCCCGTACCAGCTGGGGACCTCCATTTTGTCAGGCAGTGACAGCATACGAAGATCGTCTTGTAGATTCCACATCCGGGGTGTTCTGGGAATCTGTAGATGTCAGTGGTCTCCATCACTTGGTCGAGAGTCGGCTCATGTGCCCATATTGCGTATCGGTCATGGACTTGAACGGTTTGAGGGTGACCTCCTCCTCCACCAGCACCAGCACCCCAAGTCTGCACTTGCATGCCAGGCAGGGCGGCGCGGTTGAGTGCATTTGGTGGGGCTTTTGATGGCGGTGGTCCAGATGGCCCAATTCCCGGTGGCTGTTCAAGTCCTGGGGCTGGTTCTGCTTGTCGAACTGCATCTCCCCAAGTCTGCTTGTTGGAACATCTTCTGGGACTTGGACTTCTTGTATTGGGATAACTGCGAGGAGTCGTCACCAGTACTGGTGTGGGTGCATTTGCTTGCCTTTCGGCCAACAAGCCTGGCCACATTTGGAAGATGTTGTGTGTCACATATTCCTTCTCCGATGCGTCCAGCTTTGTAAACTGGCTCAGCACAAAGTCACTCGCTTTCATCAAGGCCGTGGAATGGGCCAGAACGATCTTCCCGTGATCATCCCACTTCCGAAGCTTGTACACGCGGCCAGTTTCTTGGCCCTCACTTTCCACTTCCATGACATGGAAGCTCTCATTCATCAGATCTGCATGATTTACATCAGTGCGGATCAACACCACTTGGGTTCCCTCTTCCCATCGGTTGAACCTCCAATGGTCCTGGTCCAATCCATTCGTCATGTCTGTCACTGGAGTGCTTGGGACTTGCGCAGCCATGTTGAGGCGTTTGAACACACACCACTTACTTGCTGGAATGCAATCTTCCACAAATGGCTGCGGAAAACTAAAGCATGGATGATTCAGTCATTTCCTTCGGCCAAACTGCAAACATGTTTGACATAAACACCCTGACTCACTGAAAACTGAATTGAAAATCTTGGAAAACTGAGTTAGTGGCGTTGAAAGAGAAACCGGGAGTCCAAAGCCCAAACGGCTGCGGTGTGGTGTTGTCAAGTAACAACACGGCAATTACTGAGTTCGATTTTTTGTGTTTGTTGATTGTATTCCCTTGGATGCCAGTAAATCAAAATAATCAACGCAAAAAATCACAACACTGCAGTTGAAAAATAACCTGTTAAAACAAACTGACAGATCTCGTTTGGCTCCATGTTTTCCCAACAGTTTATAAGGTCCTTTTCCAACCATCACAGATGCAAGAGGGCCAAAACAAAAGCAGAATCTACTTTTGGTTAGGCCCGCCTGATCCTGTGAGTCACAAATTGACAGATCTCATTTAGGTTCATGTCAGGTTCCTGCCTAACCCGGCCAGTCTATCCACGGCAAACTGCTCGAGCCAGGCATCGACCAACTGACCAACCTCATTTGGTCGCATGCTCTCGCAACAGGATTCTATAACTCCACTCAACCTATCAAAACTTGCATGCACATGCTGCAAGAAGGGGTGCCAGACATGGTCTGCCACTCCTGCTTCAGCCGGTCAGAGGCAAAAAAATTGGCCGACTGGTTTCGGATCATAAGTGCCGATGTTGTCTACATCGATGGTGCGAGTGATTAGTTTTGTTTCGCGAGCACACTTCCTGACAAAATTGGCACGAGTAGCCACACACAAATGGCGCTATCGGACCTGCATCCCTGCCTCGGCTGCCTACACCACCAGCTTGATTGTACCCCCTTGGGGCAGCAGTTGAACTTCGGAATGATGGTGTTTGGCCTGACAAGCCTGGTGGTCCACCACTCACCCATGGTTGTCCTTGGACTGACGAACAGGGCGGTCCACCACTGATGACGGGACCACCACTCATCACGCTCCAGGATGAAATGGACCTTGCAGGGGATCTGTTTCTCGAACTGGGGCTCTCTTCAGCAGGTTGACCACCAGCCAGAGGTTGTCTCTGCTCCAAGATCCGGCAGATCAAACACAAGAGCTCAATCAGGCGATGAGTTGGCCAATCTTCATAACGGTCTCCAGGAGAAGATGAACGATCCATCAAAAAAAGGTCAATCGGACTACTCCCTGGTGACAAAGTACCCACTCGATGATAACATCAAGAACTCGATGATAACATCAAGAAACACCGGGACCAGTCACTTTGATCCATCATGTCACGAATTCAACATCTCGAACATGTTCCTGGTGCCCCGATGAGCATCAACATCATGGAAAAATCGAAAAAAATATACTTCAATGTCTTCATCATCATTTCTGAATCCGCGATCTTCTCTCGGAAATATTAT
>DF241612.1:6867-83380 GCA_000507305.1 Breviolum minutum Mf 1.05b.01 | reverse complement strand
AACTCAGGGCTGGGTTTACGGAAGCCAGTCAAAGGGAAAAAAAGAATCCAGCCTCAATCAATTGTTGGAGATTCTCTCCCCAGATGGATGGGTTCCCAGGTGGTGGTGTCAAGAACTGCTTGTAAGCCCTCCTGGCTTCCTCATACTCCCGGTTTTTGGCCTTGGCTGTGTCAAGGTCCACCATGCTGCGGTTCAGCGCTTCCCAGGCACTCTGGTTGGACCCTGGACCCTCCAGGAACTTCCTCTTCAGAACCTCCTTAAACTTGACCAAATCCAAATGCCGCAATGCCTCCGCCCCCTGCGGATCCTCCACTGACATAGCGCCACTCTGCATGTCATGCAAGATATCGGCATTATCCTGCACCACCTTCAGCATCTCACCCTCTGGTCTCTTTGGATGGAAGGCTTCTTCTGGCGGGACATCTGCCCCAGTCAACTTGCCGGCCAGGGCCATGGCTGCAGCAGCATCCGGGTGGAAAACCAAAGCAGCCTGTTCCTTCTTGCAGTCCTTGGGGATCTGAGGCCTGGACGGAGCTTCTGATGGGAAGGTCTCCGCATCAACGACTCGGTTGAGTACCTCAGTGCAAAGTTGCAACCTGTCCTTGCTCTGCAGGAAATCTGACAAGCTGGTCTCGGCATGGTCAGCTGGACACAATGGGGCTTCTGCCAGCATTCCAATATCCACCGCATGCCTCAGTTTGAAATCCTTGTCCGATTTCGATGAGACATCGCCGCTGGCAGACGCTGCATCCGCCTCGGACTTCCCATCTCGCACCCATGTGATGCCATTCCCAGTCACGAACAGCAGCCAGTTGCCGCTGGGGTGGTCCATGTTCACCAAGTGCTTGGTCTTCTTGATTGGCATCACCATCTTCCCACAGACACACATCCTCTCCTTGGTGGGATCCCATTCTGTGGACCAATCCGTGAAGCATTCGGGGCATTGGTGTGTGGAGATGGACTCAGGCTGAGTGTGCTCCCGCAAGGAATCACTGCCCACCCCTGGACGGGAGCGGACTGGAACATGTGGTTGCTTCATGACCTCATCATGGACCTTCTGGGCCTTCATTGCCATGTAGGCCTTGATCACACGTCCAAAGCTCACGGCTGGGATGCTCTCCGAGTCGCAGAACTTGACAAACAAGTCATAGATCTCGTCGGTGCTGAACTTGTCCACCATCTGCTTGATGTCCTTGGTCACCGCCTCATGCTGGAAGGGAACATCTGCCAAGATGAATGTAGGGGAGGATGTACCTCTGCCAAAAACCTTCCATTTGTGTGTGGTCTGCTCCACCACCGAGTCATCCATAGGTGCCGCATCCCCAGAGGGGACCGCCGCAGCGGAAGCCACGCCCTCCGGCCGGGAGGGGGCTTCAACGCCATCGGCAGTCGACCCCAGCTTCATCTTTTCCACGGTCTCAATCATCTTGTCGATAGAGTCCTGCAGGTTTGGAGCTGGACCCTCAAGATCCACCACATGCTTGCCCTGCAAAAAGTGTGTAGCAGCATTGTCGGTATCTTCCACCATCTCGGTAACCATCTCCCAATCCTGGGAGTCCAAAGTCCCCGTAGAAACATTGTCTTCCTTCAAGACGGCTTCCACATGGTGAAAAGAGTCCAAGCTGCCTGAAGCCAGCGTGGTTGGTGCCTCCACCGGCATCGGCCCCTGAGTCTCCTCAGGAATGATGCGATCAAAGCTCACTCATGCACCAGACATGGCTGTAGCACGAATCGAGGGGGTAGAAAGAAAGACTTTCAAATTTTCTCACTTACGTGACAAAAGCTCTTGAGCCAAAATGGCAGTGCCATTTTGGCTGTGAATGTTTGCACACATAATCCTTGCAAGTGCAAGCACAGCAAGTTCTAAAATAAACATATCTGGAATATTTGGATGCTCCAAAAGCATTATTTAGAAAAACATCATGTCCGGAAAAATGGACGAATGGTAATTCTCATTAAATAAGAAATTCAAAAATTGAAGAGAAGATCGGCTTTCGGTTCTTCTGATCATACGTGCATCCCAACGCCCTCCAAGTCAGCATTTGTTCACTTTTTTTGCTGCGAAAAGACTGTAATTAGAATCTTCAAAAATGGCAAGTAGTATGCATCCAAAGCTGACAATAAGATGTGGAGACTACATTGACATTGTGCTATGCAAAACCAAAGAAGGCAACCCCTTTGTACCAGAAAAAACCTGACCATTTTCAACAAACAACCTTTGATGATTCTTGATGAACTTTTACACCTCTCCAACTATGTCACGGGATAGTCTCTGAAGCCTGGTACTGGAGATGAAGACGGTCGCTCCTTGTTAGAGGGAGACTTCCCTTAGCTGCTCAGCTTCTGCGCAGAGTTCGGTACCTATCAAACCTATGATTCCTTGCAGTACTTCTTGACACTTGCTCCATTCACGGCTTACATTTTTCAGCATTCTGTTTGCGAAACGACAATCCCGAGGTTCATGGACTTTCTGGCTGTCTAACATCTTTTTCCGCCAATAAACATGAGTTTAGCCAATTTGAGGTTTCTGAATCGGCTTCATCCAAAACGCTTAATTACAAAAAAGTAACAAACAAGTGATCACATTTTTCTGTATCTGCAAATGCACAAGGAGTCCCCGGATATTGGATCCTTATTTGCTGCTGCTAAGATGGCCTTGGGTTTTGGGCCCCATTTCGAATGCCGATAGCATTTCTTGTTCGGAGAATGCCAGCCCCGCAGTCTTCAAAAATAGTAGAAATAGATAGAACTAGGATGACAAAGGACTGCCCAGCTCACTACAAACAGTAACAAGCTCAGCAAGTGCTGATTCTTGCTTCTCAGTTTTAATGCAAAATGGCAAACGCCGACCCGCACTTGACAACGTCCCAAGTCTTACAGTCTTACATGAATAAATCATAGCAAATTACATATCAATTGTTTTTTCTCAAGATCTACATCCCAAAAAAAAGCATGTTCTTTATTTTCATGTCAACATATCTTCCAGGCGTTTTGCAGCTTTCATCCGCCAAATCACAGGGTGCTGGTGCAGGTACAGCACCTAAAGCAAGATCCAGACCTGAACTCTTCTCAAGCAAACGAACAGAAGAATAGTTAATTGGAACATGTTGGAAAACACACCCCTTCAAACTTCTGACTTATATAGTACAAATGATGTTGAGAATCAAAGGGTCTCTTTGGGATAATATAGCAATAACCATAACTAATGATTTGCTTGCATTTACATGTAACCTGATCAACCATAATAACACGTTGAAGAACTTCAGTCAGCACTGCTCAACAAGAAACTACGCCCAAACTGTCCACCAATCAAAAACCTTAGAAGTTGGCACTCTAATACGATGATTGTGTGTACCTATACAAGAATTGCTATGGAGAGCACCTTTTTTTAAACTTCTGCACCTTATCCCAATGCTGCTCATTTCGATTGTTGATAGAAATCCCACTGTCAGTTGCTTGGGGAAAATGTCTGTGACCCAAGTTGCCTGGACTGCTGGCGTCAGCACCTCTCCTGCAGATGGTTGTTGTCTCTTGATGATGGAAACCATTGGACTTTTCACCACACCAACAAGATGTCTCACGTTAGGTTTCCAAGGGTTTTTCATCAAGGCACAAGAAGTCTACCCAAATAGAGGCCACAACATGCTTTGGGAATCTGAAGCCCCTTATCCTGTTGGCCCTTCTGTTATCCTGCTTTTGTTGAGTAACGCATCGTTTTTGGGAAGCTTAAACAATCCACTAGAACGTGGAAACAACCCATCATCACCATCATCATTCTTGGAGTGAGCAGTAGGGCAGGTCAAGCAGCATTGTCAAAAGATTGATTCATTCATGCAAAATTATACTAATTGGTGGTTTCAACCCATCTGAAAAACATTAGTCAAATTGGATCATGTCCCCAAGCAGGGGTGAAAAAAATATTTGAGTTGCCACCACCCAGAATATTCAGTATCTGGCAGTGTCTAGCTTACTTGCTCCAGTTTTGGATTTTCTTTCAAGTCTTAGAAGAAGACATTGCTCTCCCATGATGTTTTTGGAGGTTTTTGGGCACGGCTCAAATCTCTTTGTTTCTTCAATCCCTGGGGCCTGGAGTCCTCGCGGGGACAAGCCGCGTGGAGGGCTTCCTGCGGGGGATCCGGACTGCAGGGTTCCTGATGATTCGTGTTTTTTATGTACACAATTTGGGTGTTTTCAAAAATAGGGGTACCCCCAAATCATCCATTTTAGTTAGGGTTTTCCATTTTTTTCACCATCCAATTTGGGGTGCCCCTACTTTTGGAAACACCCATTTGTTGCTTCAAACATCCTCAAGAAAACATGGTTGGCAGCTCCGCTCCAGCATTGGCTTGTAGGTGAAATGGCCGTGACTGCAAGGCTCAACGAAGTCCATGAGGACATTGGCAGCTTCACTCTCTTCCTGCCGTAGGATTTCCAAGGTCACTTGGGGGGCTCACCTGGCTAAACCTCGTCATCTTAGTTCAGAAAAGAGAACATCTGAAGCGCACCACAGGACATTGGTGGAAATAGGATAGTTACTAGATTCTATATGATTAGAAATCTTATGAGAAATAAATGACCTACAATCATCCACCCAAGATCAGGCGCACGGTCCGTCACCCCGAGTTCTTGCAGGATCGAGCGCCTGAGTTTGCATGTGATGGAGGAACCCTCCAAGCAGCCCTTCCCAACCCGGTCTTGGGACTGAAATTCATCAAATCGATATGAAAAAATGCACTACAAATCACTACCATAATCTAAAGGGTTTGAGGATGACTTCAGAAAATTTCCATCAATTCCAAGTGCCACTAGTTTCATAGCCTTTTGCTGATTTGGACATGTTTAGGTTTAGCATCTTTTGGAATTTCCATCTGTTTTGGTATCCCATGCATCACCAGGTACCGCACCAGCAGTGGACCGGTAACACTCCAGATCCCTGCGAGTCATCCAGGGAATTTTGTACCATGCGGAAATCTTGCAATTTTGTCAATGTGGCCTAAGGCATCATGGTCATAGTAATTTTGGATATGCTTGTTACATTATCATGATTCCAAACCCAGCATTAACTGCATACAAAGCAGTTTCTTGTATCTGGCTTCCCTAAAACATCGACTGCGTCCCAAAGGTTGCTGTCAGTTCTTTCTGGGCAAAGGGGTGGATTGGAGCAGCAGCCTCCTCATCCAAGGACCTGACTGCGAAAACACAAAAACCTTTCAATCATCATCCTTGAGCTGTAGAAATCATATTCATTCCTGTTTGGTTGGATGAACCTTTCAGAAATTCAACAACAAAACCGAAGACTGGAAGACAGTCAGACAGTCTATCTCCACTGCATTGACTAAATTTGACTAGGAGAAAAACTGATGAATTGCCGTAAACAAGCATTCGCACAGTTGCTTCCGATTGTTGAGGACTTCAGGAAGATTTACGAGGCTCAAGACCCCGAAGAAACTGACTAGAAGAACAGGCTCCAAGTGGGCAACAAGAAACACCTTTTCCATGGGGCAATGTTTCAACTCGTGAGAGGCTAGCCGGCAAAGGTTCAAAACTATGATCCAATGGTTAACAGAGTAAACGCAGTCTAAGTATCATATTGTCACTACAACCACAATATCACTCAGCATACAGTGCCACATTTGTCAAAACAATAATCAAGAATGATAATACGTAATGATACCAACAATAAAAAATAATAATAATACTAATAATAATAATCACAATATGTGTATATAAAAATATATATAATATATATTTTTCTCTCCAGGCATGCAGGGTCTATACGACGCAGCCTATTGCACATAATTAAGTGAAAAACGTGCCACCAGAAGCGGGCGGTGGCCCCCCTGCAAAGCGCAGCCAGCCACATCACACTCTCCACCAGAGAAGGGCGGTGGGCCCTGGAATTGTGCTGGCTGCATGCCTTGCATGCAACAAATGAAGCCCAAAAGCAGCGTCACTTTTTCTGAGTAGCTGCGGGCAGTGTCATTTGCAAGTTCGACTTACGCAAAATAAAAAACGCTATGAGACATCCAAGGCAAATCCGCACTCAAAGAAATTAAAACATCACTACTTGCAACAGAACCAAGTTGCAAATAAATAGCGGCATAGCTTGACGCCACCTCTATGGTTTGTCTAAAGGTAGCGGCCACTAGGACATCAGGGTTTTCCCCAGGGGTCAGTGGGGCCATCCCATACTGTCAAGAAATAAAAAACCTTCTAAGACCCCATGTTATAGAGGAAGCAGCTACAATCATCTACTGCGTCCATGGAGACAACCAGCAGTCACTCATGCGTGCAGGCTATATACTGTAGACTTTGCTCAGAAACTTTCTGGAAGTATCTTTCTGGAGCAACCCAAACATGACCTGGACTTTCCTGTTCTCTGAAAGCCGGCAGACGGTGACAAAGCACGACGCCTCGCACCATGCCAGCAGCCAAGGGCACGTCACGTCAGCATCATGTGATTGATATGCAGCGAATCCCTGGGCCAATTCGTCTCATTGAAAGCCTTGGGGCATTGAACATCAAGCAGGCAGCTGCATCCGTCAGCAGGTCGTGCAAGAGCTCTGTCACCTCGTAGCTGTGCATCGCAGCTCCATCAGGCCATGTCCTCCCTGGTGAAAAAGTATTCTCCAGTCTTCTTGTTGATGCAGCAAGCTCATCAGCGCCAACTCCACGAGGTTCCACCCCTTCCACTTGAAGAGATTCTGCAGCCCTGCTCGGCCATTAGCGTTGCCAGATTGCCATCGCGAACATGCAAGGGCGTGCCACTCACGGCACTGGGGCTAACCAAGCCTGGCTGAACAATACTTCAGCATACTTGAGCCCTCAATTGTGACGCCACATTGCTCAGCGACCAATTCGAGCAATTCGTCATGCACCCGTGGCTTGGATTGACAATCTGGCTGGTTCTCCAAATCGTTGCACATAGTCATTTGAAGCCAGCAACACCTTTGGAATTCGGCCCTTTTGAAGCCGTTGGGCAGTGTAGAAGGCAATGTCACCAAAAAACCGGCAACTCACCGCCAATTGCTAGTGCACTCAATGCTCCAGCCCTTGCCTGTGACAAACTGTCATTTTTTCCAACCCGAGTTGAAAAGAACAGACGGGAGAACGCTCGCTTGAAAGTAGGCAGTACAACGGGCCCGTCATTAAGCACGACCAGGTGTGTGGAGCAGAACTCAGAAGGTGGCAAGCCAGATTCGATGTCTTGGTTTGCGATAGGTCGTGATATTGTCACCTCGGGTACCACTCCACAGCTGGAAATGAAAGATTTATATCTTGCCAAGCCCAACGGTGTCCAGAACTTCATTGGAACGTGAATCTCAGCGTCGTCACCCTCCACGAGGATGACAATATCTCCGCTAAGAACGTCAAGTCCGTAGGAGAAACGAACTGCTAAGGCCTGTATTGCAAGATTAAGCAGGCCATTTCCAGCAGAAGTCCAGCTGTCTCCGCTTCTACGCTTCCCGCTGATAATTGCAGTGACAGAGCCAGTTCGATCTCTGATCAAGAGTTGTTTGGTGTCATCCATGTAGTCACTGTCGAACTGGTCACTTTCAAACATACTAGCAAACGCAGAGGCCTCGACAGATCGCAACAGCCTCTGCGACATATAATATATATATGTGTAAATATAATATAATGTCACATTATCATATGATTATCAAAGTTTTAAGTATCTGAAAAGTCAGTGAAGCAGCTCTTTTTTGGCTTTGGAGGATGTGCCCCCTCCATGGGCTCCCTGACTCAGCGATCCGGGCGGCTCGTCTCAAGAGGTCCTGATGTCATCTTCCAACCATCCAAACCCAACAGATGCGAACCGGATGCTGTTAGTTAGTTTCAGGGAGGGTAAGAATCAATCAGAAACAATATATAAAAGTTATATGTTATTTGTATGTATCTGTACTAGGTGGTCATTATAATATTTGATAAATTGGTTATATACCAAGCTGCATCGAATCCCAAGACCTGAGATTCACCAAATCTCGGGAGACGGGAGACCCCTAAGATGGTTCAGGATTTTCCTAATAAAGTGCTCTTTTTCGACGGTTTGAGGTATGTTCCCAGGTATAGGAAAAATAAGAGAACACCATACAAACATGTTCTATGACCTCAAATTCAATGAAACTGCTGATATCACCAAGATTGATCGTGAAAACGCTTTTAAATGATTTTGACGGTGCAACGGGGTTCTGAGAAACGCATTGATTTTGCAACCACCCAAAAATGCAACATAAGAACTGCATCCAATTTCATGACGACTCATTGCCTTTCCACTGCCGGCCATCCTCAACCCTAGAGTATTGATCTTGGTACATTTATTGCTATATGATGGAACATTGCTTTGCCATAACATGCAAGGCATACATCATGCATCAGAAACGCAAGTAAACGGTATAGCCTCCTAAATTTCAGACAGGGTATTTCCAGCAACTTCAACATGGAAACTAAAGATCAATGCCTTCTCAGAAGGCCAACAAAAAAAACAAACATACCAACTTCTAGAGTCCGATATTGAAATTACTCAGCTGTTGTTATGCCACATTCAGGTCATTCTTCCACTGACTCCCTTCCATTTCCAGTGGTTTTGGGCAGGGATAGAACATGATCAGATTCTAATGCGTTGTTCGGGGTGGTTAAGATGAAGCCCAAGCCCCAAGGCCAAGCCCTGTCCAGAACCAAAGGAGACAGCCGGTTAGGGCTCTCCATGGCAAGGAAATCAAGGCCCCACTTCTCGCAGTTCTCGGAGTTAATGAGGAAATGTATGCAAGGAAGATGTGGTCTTACACACGCAAGCTGCCATTGTCTGGAAGGTTGAATTCATGTTCAGCTCCAAAATGCTTCTTGAATGTGCAGCTGGTGTTCCCAACTCTGAATCTTTGTACGTGCCAGTCATTGCAACTTATATACATATCTCACATAATAATATATATATATATATATATGTGCATGATATCTCTTTATCTGCTACCTCACAGAGCGATCTATACATACAATACCTTTTCTTAGGCAAGGTTGCAGCCCTTTTGCACTGCTGAGAAACGAAGGCAACAAATGTTTGCTGTGATAAGGGCAGTTGCTTCTGGAATGAACACACGTCGAAGACATGTCATGTATACATATATATATATATATACATGTCATTGATATCAAATGATATCACAACATGTCAGACCTGCTGTGAAATTCAGACCCTTTGTTCCTGACAAATTTGCCTGTCAAGTCTTGAAGTTGGAGTAACATTTGTGCTACACACCTGATAATACAACAGAATACAACGGCGCGAGGGACAAGTTCTGAAGTACAACCAAACACTAAGTTCCAAACATAAGATCTTCAATCGTACACTGACAATGCTAAGGCATTAGGCATTGCGGCCCACGCCCTTGATGTATTCACAATAATTTGATCGTTGCGTCGTATCTAAAGACCTTCTGGAATGAAACTGCAATAGACTCCTCATGAAGCATTTGCGATTAATACAGAGGGCCCACCGAATCAAACAACTGGAAATGTCAGTGACATCCCAGCCGGTTCTAAATCTGACACTCAGCGGCGCATGTTTCTGACCGCAGCAACATATGTTCGCGTTGCAGCTTTGCGTGATTGCTACTCACTGGTGGCCAAGCGCACCTGACACGACACATGTACAATGTACAGCTCAGCTGGTTCTTCACGGGATAAAGAAATCTAAAGAAATCACCATCATAAAACTCTCTCTCTCTCTCTCTAAATATGTCTATATATTATGAACAAATAATGAACAAATATATAATCTAAACATCATCATTTCATTCGGAAGGGGTACCTTACATCTCCATCATATTTTTTTGGTAAGGTCGCTATACCTCTAGGACCCCATGACCTCAAAGTTGATGTACGCCGTACGCCCCGCCCCCAACAAACCGCTTCAGGTGGTGCCTGCTTCAGGATCAACCTTGCAATCGTTGCTAGAGGAATCCACCAACATCTATCATCAATACATAGCTAATACATAACTAATACATATCAATACCATATTTAATATGTATTTCTTACTGCCACCGAAATCGGCCATTTCTTGCAACACTGGGATAACAATCCCACCTCTTTTCTCAACTGGCTGGAAAAAATCAACACAGATCCATTTTGCTGATGAGCCTTGGTATCTTGGTATCTTGGTGAACTGGAACCCAACCCCTGCAAAGGGTTAAACCTGCTACTTCGATGTCCCAGGAAGTTAGTAAATGGTTAGTAAATGGGGTATAACCTAGTTATAAATGTGGTATATTGGGGTTATAACCCACTTACCAACCTTTTACTAACTTCCTGGGACATCCAAGTAGGAACTTTTGCAATGGGGATGATTTTTTTTCGGCCAATTTGGACTCGCCCATGGACTCGCCTTCTTCCGTTTCTTTACCTTCTTTTCCTTCACCACTTCTTGCGCCTCAAATCGGCATCTTTCGCAAAAGCGGTAAAGTCTCAGCAAGTTTATGATTTGGTGGAAGAAAATCAATAGTTCTTTGTTAGGTTTAGCATGGTTTAGCTTATAATGCTTAGACTTTGTAACATGAATCTCAAACTTCTTTCTGAAATCTAAAAAACGATACTGCACCTGGATATGTCGACGCCCGAGACTAGAAAATTAGTGAAACAACACAACTTTTTGATGGAAGAATCAGTGAGTGAAAACCTCCGCATATCTCTTCATGCTTCTGAAAAAAAGCCTGTATGACCAGTCAATCCTGCGCCCAAAGGGGTGAACCTCCGTTATTTTTAGACGAGCTTCACAATATTTCAGCATGTTTCAACTAAAAATAACTATATATTCCAGATCATTCTAGTCGATCATCTTCATTTACAATCAACAAAACGTAGATTTGCACCGAGTAAATTCTAATCCTAAACCCAAAGATCCAAAATCATTCTTGATATTCCTTGATGCTAAAGCAATTTTGTATCCGCGTACTGTGATACTGTAAGGCCTTCCCGACATAATTTCAACATTTTTGCGGCACCAAACCATGTTGTGTTATTTTTTGCAATTCCCAACCTGGACCTCGTCATCATCCAGGACGACTGTCGCTGCACTTGGTATCTGGCGCAGCTGGGTGGACGGGCTGATGGACACGGCCTTGGGATGTTGGGGGACAAAATCCGTTGATCCCAACTCATACCGAAGCAACTTTATATCAATAATAAGACATGTCAATCGGATATACATGGATGATATACCATGATTATTGAATTTTATACCAAAAAACCTAGTGATATACATGGGTATACCATGATTATTGAATTTTATCAAACCAAAAAACCCATAGTCGCGTGGTAGAACTCCGCATCAAGTCGTGATATTCAACAAAATGACGACGGGTTTGCCAAATTGCGCCTCTGCACCACTGACCTCGGCGTTACCGGCAGCGCCTGCGGCCTGATGGCGAAGCAGCTTCGCCTGGCAAAAAGCAGGAGATGGGTGAAGGCGGTGAAGTCAAGGTGAAGGTAATTGGGTGAAGGTAATTTGGTGAAGATAATTTGGTGAAGATAATTTGGTGAAGATAATTTGGTGAAGATGATGATGATGATGATGATGATGATGATGATGATGAAATCACACCTTCCAGCTGCTAACTATCATATCTATAAATTAGAGACTACCCAACGCAAGTATCCATCGCACTTTTCGAGTCTTCCGATCGTTTTGAACAATTCGATCCCTCAACTGGATGGAGTTGACTGAGTGGACCCGTTTCGAGGCCTGCTTTCTTTGGGCCTTGATTTCATGGCGCTGTCGCTTGAGGACTTCCAGTTCTGCTCGGGCCTTCGGAGTTGGGATTCATTTTGGGGGTTTTTGATGGGCTTCGCATTCTGTCTGGCACCGAGAATCCCCACCCCAAAACAGATAGTTCGATATATGCGTACATACTGTATATCATATATTATCATATACATCTTGTTTTTGAATGTTTTTGATGTTTTATGATAAAGGAATCCATGCCAAACATTGCCAAAAGTGCCATCGACACAAAAAACAACCACCCTCACATCTCAACTCTTCAAACTCACCGGCACCTGCCGGAGAGAACCTGCGACCTTGGCCACATTGCCTTGCAACTTTTCGTAGTCCTCATTCCCGATTGGACCCCAGCCAAAGGCTGCTTAGCTTAGCCGCGAGAAAAATCCATCTGTATTTTTGACATTATATGATGCAACAGGGTCCCATTAGCACCTGTTTGCATCCCTTTGTTGGGTTTTGCGTCGTTTTTTTGAAAACTCCTGTGAGAATGGTGATAGTTACATATAATCAATGCATCAAACATCCAAATCAAGGCACCTCTGACCGTAATCAAACATCTCAAAAGACTCTGTGGGTTTGCGTCCTGACTCAACTCCTTGCAGAATTCCAAACTGTCGGCGCATTTTTGCTGCAGCTCAGCATTCTTCCTGTCGTCATTTCCAAGGTTTTGCTGGGAAAGGGTTGAGAGTCACAACCACTTTTTGTATGATTTTTATGGTTTTCACACAAGCAGTCTCTCCACGGATTGGATCTCAATGTCCAACGGTTCAAAGCTGATGCACCTCTGTTCGTTCTGCAAGGTGTTGCGCAGTTCTGTCAGTCGCTCCTGTCGATTGGATGAAGTTACTCTCCCTCCAATGGATATACCGGAACACAATATCGGATATATTGAATCTCAACAAAAAATGAGTACAAATATCTCACAAGTTAGCTACCCCTCCACATACTGATCATACTGTACATCTCCAGATTCTTCCTGTTCCACCCTGGAGGTGTGTCTCCCTGCCTGTTGCATCAACTCCCCGAGTTCGCGGTTCTCTGACAGGAGGGTCTATCGGCAAAGAACGGTGGGGTTGGATGTGGAATCAGAAACTGTAGAAGTGAAGGAACAATTGATAGATATTATGATATTTGATTCTATTTAATCATGTTTCCCACTGAAATGAACAGAGTTGAACAGTATTGTATTGCTTTCAATGCATCAACTGACGACTACTATCATTAGAGAAAAACCTGATCCATTTCCGGAGACTTTGTTCCTGCCCTGGCCCGGCCCCCCCGGTAGCACCTTGCATTTTTGCATCAAGGCCTAATTGAAGCACAGAGCGACACCATCGCACTCTGCTAGGAAAAAGACTGTAGCTCTGTGAACCAACACGACATGGTTTCGGAAGAATCTCTGAAGCTGAAAGCTACACAAGTTTTATAGTTAGACCAGTGTTATATATTACATTATATAATTCATGTTTCTGCAACAAGTTGTTCATTGTTGGCATGCATAGTGAAATTGATTGTTATGATTGGGATTTGCGGTTTGCATGGTCGACTTGTCTGTAAAGCGAAGCAAGTGTGGGAAGGACAAACAGGAACGCATCGAAACAAACCATGAATTCGATCAAGTAATATCAAGTACATTCAAATATACTATTGCCCTTGCTTCCTCCACGAGTCAGTCTTTCAAAAAGGAGACCTTTACAGTGTTTACCTGAATTCTGGTGATTCATATTCATATCCTAACCATTATCCTAACCATCCTAAAGCAGTGGAGGTGTCCGCCCTTGGTCGCCCTTAGGTGCCCCTGCTCTTCCTGCTGGATCATTTTGGTCAAAGCGATTTGCCTGGCTACCGCAACCGGCTGATATGGCTCATTTTTTTCAGTTTTCTTCTGTTTGTGCTTCATTTCTTGAGGGGCATTTAGGCATTTGGGCATTTTGTATCGCAATTTTTGTTGGTGACCACTTATCCATGGGGGTCCCAGAATTACTGACTCCCAAAATGGCTCCAAGAAAAAAAAGTGCGTCTTCGAATCATCCATTTGGAGTCATCATTTTCTTGGATAGCTTGAGAAAAAGTACATTGCGATCATAGGGGCAGGGTGGACAATTAGTGACTGGCGTGTTCGAGGGTACAGGGAAGCAGAAACAGGTAACACCAACTAGGCCCCAAGTGGAACAACATGTAAAACGTGCAAGGCTGAACGAATAAGAAGGCGAAATTTGCAGAAATTCGTTGGATCTTAGTGGCAACATTTTCCTTGGGTTCGGCAAAATAGGCTTGTCTTCGCAGATTGCGCTGCTCATTTTTGCTGCAATAAGCCAATAAGAGTATTGGTTGTAGTGGTCAACAATTGCATCCCGAGCAAAATACATCGCTCTTTGCAAGGCACATCTTCAATTTTATAGGGATTGTTCTTTGGGAACAAAGGGGTTCAAACATGACCCATCCCCGGCTTCGAAAAATGCCTCGAGATCATCCTTCAACTGGCGAACACGTTGCTCCTTTGCATGTGCCTGCTGCCGTAGCATCAAGACCTGGCTTTTCAATCGATCAGTTTTTTGTGGCTGGCTTTCGGTGGACCTGGGAGTTTTGGTATATTGGGTGGAACTCCAAAAATAGGGGATTTTCCCCCAAAATGGATGGTGAAAATAATAGAAAACCCTATTTAAATGGATGATTTGGGGTGAAAACCCACCTATTTTCGGAAACATCCAAATGAATTCCAGGCATCTGGGTGATTTGTTCAAGAAGCTTCCTGGTTGAAACCAAGGGTGTCATGTCACTTCCCTTTGCGCAAACCTTTCAGGTCACTGTTTTTCCCAGTTTCCCCCAACCGGTACTGAACCTCCATGTTGCTGGTGGGATCTGACAGCCCACCTGAAGTATTGGATCCACCAAAAAAACTGTGAAATTGAATGTCTCAATGATTTGGATGGGCCTCTAGTTGACAAAGCAATAGCTTTTTTTGAGTGTTGCTCATATGGCACATGATTTACACTGACAATCTATGCGTTTACAGTTTACACCCTACATAGGAATAAGATTTCGATACCTGAAGGGTAAAGACCCTTTGAGGCTCATGGAAATCCTATGAGTAGGCAACCGGCTAAATTGCGTGTCCAAAGTCGCAGCACTTTGTGGGCGATTGGTTGTTGTTGGTCCTAAACATATCCCTAAACATATCGCAAGAGCCTTTTTAATACTCTATTTTTCACTGATGCCTAGTTGACGACAACAAAGACTTGCTGCAGAGCCCTTGTTGATCATCCTTTGATAGAACGAACATCTTTTGATTTGGACAAAATAATACAAACATGGACAACATATTATGTAAGACCCGTTGGGATCCAACAAACGAGATAAGATAGATATATAAGTAAGTAAGTATCTTGACACCATGCTTCTATTACTACAGGAAGTACTGTCACGAGTTACCAAGCTTTTCCAACAGCGGCCCCCTCTTTACAACAAGGGATTTTCTAGGTCTCAAGCTATAATGGCTAAACTTTTCCTTCCTAAAAGCTACCAAAAGGAGCTACCAGGCCCTGCTTGGAACTAACATATCCCATCCATCCCATCCCATCCCATCCCATCCCATGGTACCTCGGAGAGCTGCCCGGGAAACATCGGAGTAGGCACCCATGACTTCGGCTGCCAAGCTCCTAAGGCTTGGATGAGAAATGGCTGCTTGGGGAAGTCTCGAAAAATTTAGGGGATCTGAAATGCAAAGTTTTAGAGAACCTTAAACTCTTGGTGTTGTTTTGAATGGTTGTGACTATGTCATAACTGACAACTATTATGTATCACATATCACTGTTATATCACATTCACTTTATGCATCTTACACTACACTCAAGAAAAAAAACAGAGACTCTCCGTGCAAAAAGCGATCTCCTCAGGCGGTTCATTTCGGCTTCTTGGTTCACCAAGGCTGAGATGTAGATGGACTCTCGAGCTCGATACTCCTGCCGACTGGGTGGAACATCGACGTCCGTTTTTTCCAGAAAGATGATGCATTGAGTCAGTAGACCTGTTTAACTGCAAGAGGCATTCACACATGTGCGTAAGCTTTGCCACATCATGACAGAATGGGATGCACACTTCCGAAACAACCAAGAAGTTTGAAGACAACGCACTGGGATCACTGGGATCTGGGATTTGTTAGGAAGGACTGCACGTTGTGGCAACTCAACTTTTGTCCAACCTCGAGTTTTCTCCCTCCATCTGTGATGAGAGCCATGACTCGCTTGGCAGTCTCCCGTGTGGAAGACTAATGGGATGTCCGCTGAACCAGTGGATCTAGCTGATGATGATGCTGCGTTTGTAGGTGCCTGCTGATTGTTCGATGTCTTACAGATTCCTCCAAAGTAGGGAATGCACGAAGTCCATCTCTTTAAACCTGCTCCAGTGGACTCTAGTGGATTTGAGAGTGCTTTTTTCAACTAGGTGAACCGCCCTTTCGATCAACACGCTGTTTCATTCATGTTCAACATTGGGCTTGAGCCGAGCGCAGGGGGCACAAATGATCAAATGTATTGGCGAACTACCAGGAATATGCTCTCATGCGCCTCAGGTTGTTTCAATGGAGTTCGTTGCAATCTACTTGCATTCATCAAGTTGCTTCTCCGGCACAGCCTTGGGCCTGGGAAATACCTCCCATTTACCAAAGGCGTGAAAAGGTTCGAAAACAATACTGGAACCTATTACTGGCAAATGCTCTAGACTTTTGTATGTCATGTCATGTTCAATTTCGGACTTTCCCTCTCCAAGTCCTGAAGAAAGGCTGGTGAACCGCCCAACTTTTACTGATGTTGTTTCTTCACTTTTAATCATCAGTTGTTGCAATTACGAACCCAGTGCCGCAAAGAAGCGTTTGTTTCCAACGTCAATGAATGATTTCGGGGTAGTAATCATCTGACGTCTCACTCAACTATTGACTACATCACGTGGGGCGTCTTTTATCTACACCTTTCAATTTTCATATATCTTTTTTCCATTCCCAAATGTTCGGCCATCCATCTTGCCTTCTCCGACTCTTTTCCCGGCTCAGTCGAAACCGAAGCTTCTCACCGGTTGTGGCGCAGAGTTTCGGCACGGATGGCCATCTCTCGAAGGTAGTCCTGCAACAAATGCGGGATCAAAAATTGGATGAAGCCACCCTTAGAGCTTGAGGGAAATTGCTTGAAATTTAATTTGGGGACTTGGGATAATTTGAATGAAAAGTTGATTATCCGGATTGCTGAAATCTCCGAAACTTGAGGCTTTGAGGCAAATGGGCATCGGGCACGGTCAAGCTGTATAAAGGTCTCATAATAGAGAGAAATGGACAGTGGACTGTGGACATTGTTTAGATCATGAGATTAAGAGAAGTCACCTTTCAGCAACCCTTCAGTAGTGAATCACAGTGAATCATACGGATGCGAGGTGTCCGGCACTTGTTGCTTGTTGAGCTCCAAAAACTCCTTGGGAAACATCTCAATGGCTGGGGATAGGTTGTGGAAACTGGCTGAGTCAGAAAAACGCCGATTGTATTCCTGATCATTCACACATTGTAAATTCACACAACATCTATGATTCTACACTTATCATGTACATAGATTAGATCGATGTAAATCTATGTCTGAGTATGCACTTTCTGGACATGCAAAGCGTATGCAAATCATAGAATCAACGGCGTCTGACTGAACATGGGACATCTAAAAAGATTTACACTGTGAATCATGATGGTGACGTCCCAAAGACATCATATTCATTCATATTCTCCTTTTCTTAATTCTTGATCTACGGTGAATCTGAGAGGTAACGAGGTAACGATTCATTTTGGGACCCCTCAACTTACCAACGTAGACATGTAATTCTTACAAGTTCAACTCCAAACAACAGTGCACGTTGGTATGTGACTTCGTTGTCCTGAACCCTTGTAAGCAACCGCTTCAACCAGTCAAGAGTGGCGTTTACAAATTGATTGGTACACAGTTTGCTCAGGGCTCTTAGTCTGCCAAAGTCAGCCAATTCTACTTGTGAAATTTCTATACCTATACTTCAAGTTTTCATGGTCACTTGTAGGGCTCGGCTTCACCAACCTCCAGTTCCATCAGGCCAAGTTGCTACCAACTTGGCTGCGATGCGCTTATCCTTCGGGCCCAGGTACGCCAGTGCGTGGCCCACCTGTCGCGGCCCAAAAGCTACGAGGGAACCTGTCGTGTTGCTAAGGGGGGTTCGCATGGATATTTTATATCACAATAAATTTGATATGATGTGAATATGATATGATATAATATATGACATGGGTAATTACTTAATATCATGATATGATATGTAAATCTTTTCAAGGATAATTCCATGTTGAAATTCTGAAAGCAGCATACTACTATGCAGCCATGTTGTTAGGACTTCTTGCTATGTCTTGCTAGATTCACACACCTATGCTAGGGCAAAATCCTAGCCTGTGCGGCCTACTGGCACTTATTGGCATTTTAGTTACTAGTTGGATCTCATAGTGCAAACTCTGAGTGTCTAAGTTTAGTTCAGAATCCTAATTGCAAATCAAATATGTTTACGTCTTACATTTTGCAATTTCCTCAGGACTCACTTCGTGTCTTGTCATGTGTTATCGTTGACTCTATTTTTCTATTCTATTGGGAGGATATGTGAGGGTACCTTTATCCATCTTTAATCGAGTAAGCTTGGTGCTACGATGTTTTCGAGACAAGAAACTACACCTCGCTGCCCCAAAACGGGGCCATGCCTGGCCGATGCGACCCGTTCGCCCAACGCCTGGGTCTATGCTGAATGGTCATTAGTTTGCTAGGAATAACTCCTCTGAACTGAACTCATTTGGTGAACGAATGTCATGAATCTGTAATAAGCCACATGAAGATACATGAAGCTTGTCTTGTTAAGTCTTGGAACATGTTCACACATACTTTCCATGGTATCACCTCCAGCTACCCACTTTACGGTGAGATCTGTGAAACAGGATGGGTACCAGTTTCCAAACCAAGCAACGATGAGTGTAAACATCGATGCTGTCAGGGAGATTGAACTGAACCTGGGCGATAGGATCGACTTAAAGCTTTCAACGTTCCAAAAATGTCAACATTTGACCAATGACATACAGGTTCTGGGCATGTCTATCTTCAAGAAACACTTCAGCTTGCAACACCCTTCCAAAAAACCCATACAATTCTATACATTTGGATACTTTGAAAATGCAGTGCGCAGTAAACTTAATTCAACTTTTTCTGTAGAGAAATACTACAATATCATACAATATCGTGGTAACCAAAAGGCGTGACACAAAGTCCTTTGGAGATTTTTGGGCACATTGCAATCGAGGAACGACCAAGGAGACATCTGGGAAGTCCAATCCACGTGACCTGATGGCATCATAGGCATCTCAATATTACATAGTTTTATATGAATAAAATACCTCATGTAATGTACAATTCATGTAATTAATGATAATAACACAAGAAATTCAAACAATAACTATACCATAGACATAGTAAAAGTATACTATAGTTATACTTCCATTTTTTTCGTCTTTCTAAGATATTGTTTCGATTGTTTCAAACTGGACACCCTCACCCCTCCGCTAGCGTGTGATTCGTGATTCGGTTCTAAGGCTCCAAACGCAACATTGGTTGCGACTAAGATGTCGAATTCACCTGTGAAAAAAGTGGTGAACATCCAGACCTTCAAGGCTTTTGACCCATTTCCAAGGTTTGGATCTCTTCTCAGTACAACATTTGCCATGGGGCCATGCGCTAAAACAAGGACAGCAAAGACATGGTAGAGACACTGACATTCAAGTCATAAAGCAAGAATGCGACTAAAATTACTTAGCAGGTTTGCTCAACAAGTTCTGTCCGATTCTGGATGGCTTTGACATTGCACCTCTTTGCTATGCCAACTGCTTTGACCGAGCATCTGCTTTCTAAACTTGCTAGAGATAGTGTTCAATCATTTTCAATCAACCCTGATGTCCTTCCCTTTTCAGCACATTGAACATGACTGGATGTGACTGGCAGCTTTCTTCATTCATGCCCCTGCAATAGCAATCCTCCTCGAATCTTGCCTTGTACTCCTGAATCACCCACACCGTCCCGCTAAAACAACTCTTTAGAGCCTCGGCGAAAGCCATCGAAGACCTTTTCCCGGACTTCCTGGCATGTTTGATACGAATGCAACCTGAAACAACAAATTGAATGCAATTCTTGTTCTCTTTTACAGTTTTTAAGGTTTTTCACCTTCCCACACACACATTCTATCCTGGTCCAGCTTGCCATGAAGGTGTCTGCACGTCATCCCTTCTCGTTTCAGTTGATGCGCCAGGTTGTCAGCCGTCAGCCGCATGTTCGAAAAAATCACAACACGGCCTGAAGCGAAAACACTACTTCATGGAGAAACAAAAAATGTATCCTCCGCAGATCTGGGAACAAACCATCTTGCAATCCGTAGTGAAAACACTGCGAAAACTGACATGACCGATGGATGTTCTTGATGCTGTTGGGTCGGAAAGCCAATGCAACCAAAGTTCCTTTCTTCCGGTCCCAAACTGTTCGCAAGTCTCCTTGGACGGTGGCCGTTGCTACATCCGGTCATCCTCACCAACTGTCCCTCAAACGAACAAGCTTTAGCCCTTGTGCCAGAAGCCTGCCTAGATTTTGGATATGAGGTAGGACCATGCAGATGTCTGAAATATGCCAGTGTTCAGAGATTTCCAAGAAGAACGCGACAGTTATTGCAACTCAGTGTTGGTGCTCTAAGAAAACCATTTACAATACCCACAAGAGTGTCGGAATGTAGAAATTTTGGTATCAAATGTATCAATCAACCATTATGAATAAGGCCAACCACGAGGGCACTGGCATGGGCACATCCCATCTTTTACCACCAAGGTGCGAATGAGTTCACCAATGCGCTCTTTCTCATCTGGGGACCATCTCAAAAGCCTTACGTTGTTGCGGCACATGCGTTTGTAGTCATATACAACGGTTAAAGACTTCTGCTACCAACCCCCAAAAGAACGGATCTATATATCTTTCGCAAGTTTCTCCTACTTACTTCATCCCCAAGATTCAGGGTTTCTTTTTCTGACATGGACCTTGGAAGAATTCCCTACTGCTTCGAATTCTCAGGTGCGCAGTTAAAGAGCTGGGTACAGTCTTTACAACTGAAAATCATACTTGACTTAAATCGTTTCAAACAGCCATACCTTTTGAATTTAGCACGCTTGAATTCCAATAAAAACATTCAATTATCTTATAAATATCAAGTTCTCACCTTGGAAACTGCTCGGTTTTTTCTGAAACTGGGTGAGTCAAGCTGCTGTGTGATGCTATCGCAGGAACCCCCCTTGTCAGCATCATAGTAGCCGATGGTCAAATGGGACGTGCGCCTGAGTCTGGCCCAATACAAGCGGATACCCCACAGGGTTTGATAAAGAGAGAGAACATAGAGCTCCGATTGATGAAGAAAAACAGAAGCGACTCAAGTATACATACCTAGTATAAGACAAAACGATCATTTCCTTCAAACCAGTATCTTCCCAGTGATTCAAGTAGCATGTTGGATTGTCTACTGCCACTTGACATTGCGACCTTTATGTCATGTATTTGTACACATGAACGGCATTTTCTAGAAACACTGGTGTTTGCTACATTGAAACAAATAATTAATGGGATGCAGGGATGTCAAACATCATAAAGCCAACAGAAACGAGCGTTTCACCAACTCAATTCACCAGCTGAGTCTTGGAAACACACTTGTTCTGGCTGATTCTCCGAGACCGAGGCACTTCTCTCGAAGGATTTGAGGACACATATCTTTGATTTTCCTTACTTTGCTTTTTGAGAGCTCGTCTTGAAGCTTGGATTTTTTTCTCGCAAATCTTCCCAACAATGTAACAACAACAACAACAACAACAACAACAACAACAACAACAACAACAACAACAACAACAACAACAACAACAACAACATGCTTGGCCAATGCAACTACAGCCCAAGACTGCGTCAATTTCTCGGTTCCGAGGATTGGTCTCTTAAAATCATACCCACAGGCCAAATGCCAAATAAATGAATGATGACGATGCATGTCTAGAGACCTAACTTTTCACATATTTCGATTTCGTTTATTAAAAAAACATGAGGGATTTTACGGGATTTTTGTGACAGAGCCATTTTTTTTTTAAACGTTGCCTTGACTGGATCTTTCATCAGGGGCCCCGGGGTCCTTTCATGGCTGCTTCCGGAACGGAATGGAAACGGTTCAGTAGCTTCAATTTATCCAGTGGGTGAAAGTACCTGCCATACCCTCCGTTTTTTAAAAGATCCAAATCTGATTGCACGATTCCATATTTGGAGGAACTGTTTGATCAAATCTTTGGGGAAGTGTCAAAGCAGGCAAAACTACTCTGACACCCTTCTTTCATCTCCAATACTTTTCGGGATACCCTCCCAAAGTTTAACATAGCCCCTGAAATGCCCCTGAAAAATGATGGTTGGAAGACCACTTTCCTATGGGGGTTATGTTAAACGTCGGGAGGGTATCTTTGTAATATCTTTGCATTATCCAGGCGTCTGTGGAATGGTGGCGCTGAACAACAAGGTCTGTCTTCCCGAACTCGGTGCTGGCATGTCCTTGTGCCGAAGGAAGGGAAGCCAAGGTAAGTTGCCACTGAAACACTTCGAATGTTAGCTTTCTCCAACGGCCCCCAAAGAACATGCGAGTTGCATCTTGTACACACTTCAGAATCAAACATCAACATCCAAGCTCTAGAAAGGACACTCTTGGGGACGTTTCGGGAGTGGGTTCACCAAAGAACCGGCAACTTCAAAAGAAAACACAAATAGAAACAGAAACATTTTCGAAGTTGTAATGTCAGGAGCTGCATCTTTAAGTTTACATGCTCTCCACGACAACTGGTCACTGAACCAAGAAGCTTCTTATACTCTCAAAAAAATCAAGCGAAAGTATTTCTAAGGGACCAGCTGCAAATATTTCACCCAAGTTGCATACTTATCAATGCACATACACTGAAACGTCTATCGAAGTTCGATTCTCCCAGGGGTCCCAATGTAACCAATCTACTATACGAGTACCATGTTTTCGTTTGATATCATTGTTGGACTCATCCCGCAATACACTGCAGAAAAAAGCATCTCTGCCCACAAGAATGTCAGCGCACATAATTTCCTTGGATTCAGATGGATTTTCAGCATTTCTGCCCGGTCATGAATGTGAACATATCATTTGTTGTCGGTCATTTTTTGCACAGTTTGCTACCTTGCAAAATACTGAAGTGAATCTTGACTGGAACCGGACCCCCTGAACAGATTTCAAAAAATGCCTTTCCATAGGAATCATTCAACTTGATCGTCCCAATCCATCTGCAACACATATGCGTATAGCAGGATGACCCTTCAGGTGAATGGTGTTTTCTAACAGAAATAAAACATCCTATTGTACAGGTAAATCTGAGCAGCTTGACCAATAAAAACGGCCATAGTTTGAAGGCACCCCCAAGAATATTCACCCATCAGCTTGGCCATTTTGCAGTCGAGCTGCTAATCTTTGTTCCAACATCTGATCCGCCTCATCCAAAATCACCGTCTGCACATAGGCAAGAGAAATCCTGACAGTTTGTGAAATGACCGACGCAGTGATCCATAATGATCCAAATGTAGATGATTATTAATGGAGATATCTAGATGGCCTTGAGATCGTCTAAAAGTAAGTGGTATCACACACTCTTCTCATAGAAATGTTGAAATTTCACTATCGGACACCGGAGATGGATCCAAATGATAAGCACTGATGAGTCGCCTTGCCCCACTGTGTTTTGCGTCAAGGCACTTTGTCTCATCCAACAGCGCAATGAGCCGGCCAGGGGTGGCACAAATGATGTCGATGGGAGCAGATTCCAAACGTTTGGCACTCTCTTTGATGGTTTCTCCACCATAAATACTCATCCTAAGATTCAACAACAAAAAGGGCGCTGTTGGAAACTGTTCCAAAAATTGATTTATATATATATATTATAGAGTACTGAGATTTATCAACTTGTGAGTCACAGAGAGAGTCAAGCTTTTGTTGGGCTATCCTCCTGTATTTCATCCACTTTTCACCTACACCTGTACTTTCCAGCCAAGGATCTGAGTCAACTTGGACCCTTTTGTCAACACCTCCATCTCGCTGCAGGTTTGGATGGCCAGCTCCCTTGTAGGGGATAAGACCAACACCACGGGACAACCCTGGCGATGAACATCAACGCTTGTGCCCCGCTTATGGCTCATGTTTTAGGTGCTGTGTGCTGATCTTCTACTGTCTCTATACTTGTCTGTACCCTGTCTCAAGACGGATTCTCATCGAAATAGAGGATCTGTGATTTTGTGAAGGGAAGAAAACCCACGCCTGTGCGGTTGGCCCTGCAAAAAAGGGTCTTGCTGGACAGCCACGTAAAAGTAAGCGAGCGATCCTCGGATTGGTATGCTGATTTTGCCTGATGTCTGGGACATCATTGTTTTGGGACATTCTGTGCGCTGGATGAGATCATTCATAGTCAAACTGAAATCATTCATCTTCAGACTAAAACCTTCCCAAGGCAGTGGTTTGGATCGAAAGGAATCAAAACAGCGGTTTCTTTGTGTACGTTTCCTTTCCACGTCATTCAACTGATGTTTATCAGGACTGACTTGGAAATGATCAAAATGGACAAACATTTTATGAAAAAATCCTTCTGCTGTGAACTTTGGGTAAGAAATGTTGTAGCAAATCTGTACAAACACACATGACTCACATGACGTACTACTGGACTCCTCAACATGATCTTCCACACATCCTCACAACATTGGCTCACGTCTTCCGAAAAGAAAATTCTGGGAATGACAGCATCTCCTATCTCAAAGGGGTTGATAAAGCATCACAAACCGTCCATATACTGCACAGGGCTGTCTGTAATCTGAAACATGCCACGTGCTACAATGCACCAAAAGCGAAACCAACGCACTGAAATCCATGAGACAAAGTAGGATTACAGGATTGTGACAGACCATGCTATGAGCACTTTCTTCCCAAGTGCTTCACACAGGTCTGCAGATTATGCTGCAAAGAGTCGTAGGGATGACGAAAGCAAATGTTTTACCAGAACCTGAACGCTTCGCCGCTGAGGACTATTTCACAACTCGAACATCATAATATTATATATATACATAGGCTGTCATCGTCCTTCACCTGCAAACTCAGCATGAGTCATATTCCCTAGACATTGGCATGCTGTGGTACTCAAGGGTGTTTTCGAAACCTATCAAATTTAATAAAGTGCTCTATTTTCATTATATAAGATTATATAAGACCCTTTTGGCACCGCCCAAACAATTAGTTTTTGCAATCAACCTGCAATCACACAATGCTGGTCTCAACCTCGATTTGCCTTAAAAAAAAAACAACGGAAATGAACACCAACTTTGCGGGCGAATTTGTACCTGTTTGTGCTTGTGCCACGAGGTCGTAATGTTCTTGATGCCCAACAATGGGAACGGCGTGGCGTTGAATCAGCGTCGGTCGTTTCAGACCAGCAGCATGCCTCAGATTTAAATCCACAGGGAAGAACATCCAGGTGCATCAAGTGTGCACCAGTTTTGGTGTCAGTAGCCAATAAGGCAATACGATCATTGAGGCAAATTTGAAGAAACGAATACTCATATATTATGTATATGCAATAATAATGTATAATGTATATATGATTTAAAATTTTAAATGATATATAAGTCATTTCTAGGTCCGTGGGCTATGTCACAGTCACTAACGCTGGGCAGATCGAGTGGCGCTGAAAAGGAGTCGGACATCCAGGATACTGTGTGTTCTATTGTCATCATAGGTTACAACACAAACACGCATGATCAGTGGCAAGCAGAAAATTAAAGTGATTCCTAAGAGCAAACACAAGCGACAAGTGATTATTTCTGTTTCCAGGGAACATCATTGGCCATCTCATTCTATCAGCACGAAACCGGAACTGCATCAAGATTCATAAGTGCTTTTAACTGTTTCAATCTCCTTGCCAATAGGCTGGAGGTGTAATGTCTCATCTCCAGTGTCCTTCAAGTGCATGCTAGCTATTAAGCTAGGCCACCAACTACTCCCGCCCTAAAACATTTCCAAATCAATACCAGGCCTTACAACGGGCCAAGTCAATCTTCAGAATCAATTTCAACATGACAAAATTTTCACATTTTCTGTGAATGCTACAGTATAATTAAAGGTATGGAACGGTTATCATCCTCATCAAACGTCTCGAGAATCCTCAACCGTTTGATGTTTTTGTTCCTCCCCCGGTCTTCGTTTGCCATGATACAACTTATGCACCAATGAGGCGTTCAGTAATCGCCTCTCACAGGCATCTCCTTGGTGCACTGTGGTTGGAAGAAATCCCAAGGCCAACCACCTGGGATGTGACAGAAACCGTGTAAAATAATGGGATTTCAACTACCAACCTCAACTGGTGAGTTTACCGGATTTCTGAACCATCAACAGTAAGTATTGAGCAGATCATCTACTTCTGAACCTTGTCCAAGGTTCGCCAGGACGTAATGGGTTCTGGAAGGTTTTCAGGATCACGGTGCACTGGAAGGTCGTCGATGTTGGACAAAGCAGCCTCTGCCAAATGGATGCAAGTGAGAATTGGAGAGAAGCTAGGCCCAATCCGTGCAATTCCAACCACGCGTGTGAGAGATCATATTTAACATGAATTACCATGCATTGTATACATATTTGAATGGATGAACCAAATGAATGATCCTGATCATCTAGTTTGCCATGTCAGGTCGCTAAATCGTTGGTTTGAACAGAAACTCTGACTAAAGGCGTGTTCCATAGTATTACGGTCCAGAATATCGAACTGTACATGCATTGAGTGTCAAAGTCTACGAAATATCTGAGACCTATCAACTGTATAGACATAGCACATGGTTGTCACACAAAGAGATTGCATTGGAACGCCCGACCGTGGTAGGCAACTCATGCGACGAGGATTGACGTTGTTGGAAAGCCGTACCATCAATTGCTGAACCGTCCTGAATCCCGGTAATGGCTAATTGCCCGTCTGCTGCTATTTCAGGGAGCAAGTTCTGAACACACATACACAGATCCAGCATTTCCTGCCACCCAACAGCATGTTTTCCTGAAAGACAGGGTGATGCCTCATGCTGTCTGCGGTGATCAGCCCGAACGTTTTGAATGTTGTTCTCATCTTCTTCGCTGCTTGGCAAGGCCTCCTGCAAGGACTTTTCCATACTTTTGCACTTATGAAAGGCAAACCAAAAGAACACCAAACCCACCAAACTTGCTTACATCTTTCATTGCTTGCAGGCAAACAACGCTGTTAGTGCCAACCGCTACGAAATCCCATGGAGTCATGGAAAAAAAACTTGTTACCATTCAGACCAACTGGCAAGATGCCAGCTACTACCAGACGCACTGCTGGACTAGGAACCGAAACTGTACTGGTTTCACCTCAAATAAAATTCAAGTAAACAATGGGATGGTCCCATTTCAGAGTCAACGAGAGTGATTTGTGACCGTGTGGGACACCCCCATTCATTACCAGGGCTTTCTTAGTTCAAGGAATTGGCATTGCGTGATACAGCCCTGTCTGGGGGGCGGAATTGGGTATGGATTCTGTACATCATCCTTGTACACGTCTTACATATTTTTAAAACAATCTTACAAAACCTTAAATTAAAACAAGTCCGTATGCTGACAGCCAAACATGCAGTCGTATCACGTTCCTCATTGTTTTCCAAAGGCCTTTGGAAAATTTCGAGCGCTCAAGGATCAACACACGTAATAGGTAGCAAAGTTTGCAAACCCCGAAAATATCGCTGGGTCGATGGGCGGTGCGATCTTTGGAGATCTTTGGAGTAACCCCCTCCTCCACACCACCCAAAGTGTTCCGTCCTCTTCAGGTTTCTGAAATTGCACCTCCAAAGGCCTTAGCAGAGCTCAGGGATGAGGATTGAGGTTGTCAATGAGCCAATAGCAATTTGTAGGGTCAATAGACCATGCAGGCCTGTTGGGGCTACTGTAAGTGCTTTAAATGCGTGCACTGGTCGGAAAAAATAACATCTACTACAACGACGACAACAATATCATCACCAACAGCAACACCACGAACAACAACAACACATACACATCTCTTGGACATTTTCTCTTCTTACACTTGTTCAAGCTTTCTACTTCAGAACCCTATGTTCAGAGATAAAACAAATCATTGTGTCAGTAGAAAACAACTGAATCTATGCTGGTTGTCTGCCAAGGTGCAAGGATGCCTCCTTCAGAAGCGCCTCTTGAGATAGTTCACCAATGAGATGCTGGGTTAAAGGTGCCAACCTTAAATAAACACGTCCGTATAACATAGTCCAACAGTTGGATCAGATCTCTAGAAAAACCAACAATTTGGCACACCCCTTTGTAAATTTACAACATGACATTTTCAAAAGGGCAATGTCGAGGTATATTATGTTGCTTACGTAGAAGGCTTAGTTGGTTGTTGTACGTTGTAGTTGTAACCGGTGGTTCCCCAACTGTCACCCAACTGCATGGCCACCTGAATCTCCGCTGAGGATTTCTCAGCACAGTCCTGACCTGCCACCATCAGCACACGCCAACCCACGTCCACGCCAGCCTTCGGATCGGCATTGGTTTCATCTTTGAAATACCCACGAGTTGCTGCTGGTGGACTTGAGAGGGACCCTTCACCAAAAATATGATGAAATGCTATTAGCTGTTGGTAATTAATTGATGGGCTAAACGGCCCAACAGATTGATTTTATCCACCATCCTTTCATGAACTCACCTCTGCTGCTGGTTTGGCTTCAGCCACCTTCTCTACCAAATAGCCTTTTCCCTGAAGTGGAGAAAGGCGGGGGCCCAGGGGAAGCATCCCAACCACCCAGGATCGCTGGAGGTCTCCCATCCAAAGGGGTTCTTTGCTATGTTGAGAACAGATAGACTCTTTTGTAGTAAGATGTAGTAAGATATGTAAGATGACCAAATACCAACATAGCAAATTATCAAACCCTTTCCGCAGAATCTGAGCAGAAATCAAGAA
Organism: Breviolum minutum Mf 1.05b.01; assembly: GCA_000507305.1. Lineage (NCBI taxonomy): Eukaryota > Dinophyceae > Suessiales > Symbiodiniaceae > Breviolum > Breviolum minutum. Next base: position 54,488 of record DF241612.1, on the reverse strand, counting down.
GATGCAGAACAAGAGAATATCACCATGTGATGCGGTGTTGAAACCCATGGCTCCGGCTGTGATGTGTGACTTGCCACAAAATATGCCTCACTTCGTGTGCAGTCTTGAAGTCACTTTCCGTCTTTTTTCCTTGGTCATCTCTTGTGCAAAAACACCCATGTGCCTCCTTGGATGGTGCCATTCCAAAGGGCCTTTTCTCGAACCGCACCGTGGCTGTCTCGACGATGACTTTGCGCTTAGGAGCGTTATTTTGAGGCACAGCCACTGCGGCCTGGTGAAAGTGGAAATGCTTACAAAAACTACCTCGCAACCCTGAGCTGTACTACAGGGGCTGAAAAGGGAGATGAGTAACTACTGGCATTTCTAGCTGAACCATTCACAACAACGATGGGTTTCTTCCTCTAACTACAGCTGGTCTGCTCCGGTGTATGCACGAAGCCAAAGAATATTTTCATCGGCTACTTCTTTCCGACCATCATGGAAGTGGAGAAGTTCCATGTCTTTGATTATTGGATGGAGAGTTCTTCACAGTTCTTCCTGAGAAGGGATTACCAAGGGTTCCATCCCGTGCTTCCACCGGGAGGTAGTGAAAATGTTTCTTACACTCTAGTCTGGTCAAAGGGTAGTATTTCAGCGATCCCAGAAATCCTGCAACCCTTAAACTTTAGAGGCAACGTCTCCTCATGTCACTTTTTCTAATTCATCAATTTGGTAATTTGACCCAAAGTTGAAAAGCTGTGCAAATAAAATTCTACTCAAAGACACTCACTCCCTCTAGTGTCAAACCCACATCCTTTGTCTGACTGTGGTGCCCCAGTTGAATTTGGCTGACAAAGATGACTCACAAGTCAATCACCAATCGACAATTTTTCTAGCTTTGATGGATCTTCGATAAACAAACAAACATGCAGTCTTGAAAGTACCTAATGGGTTCCAAGTGTTCCCTGCAACACTTCAGGTCACAACGTCTCACGAATTGCACCTTTGCTGGACTGCTACTGCTGCTGCACCTGGAACCCAGTGATCAAAGACATCTGAATCGTATTCACTTCACGCGTTGCTTTGATTCATTTTGATTCATATATTTCCATAGAGTTCATGCATCACACGTATCACTTATCACATGAATACACGTCTGTAATTAAGCAAGGCAAATATATATATATATATATATATATGTGTCCATTTATATTATTTAAGTGTTTATATAGACCTAAATCAACCGGAGAAAAGACTTCATGCAAAAAACATTCTCACAAGCATCCTAAAGCAAATAGCATCCACTTCTTGATGTCCACATATCTTGTCCGGAATCAAGTGAGAAATAAATCTGAGAGGCATGCAACACTTGCTTTTTCGTGAATTGAACAATTTAGGGTCATGGGTGTCTTCGTATCTGAAATCAGTTCGCACTTTGTAGGAGTAAAAAACAGCGATCTTAAAGATATTTTGCTTCTAGGAGCACAAAATCAATCAAAATCCTCTATGCTTTGATCACAAAAAAATCGTGGCAGTGCCAAGGAGGGTACTAGTACAATAGGTACAACATATGGGTCCCAAGGAATTCTACATCCATCATGGAACCACGAAGATGATAGAGGAATCTCTGATCGTTAACGTGGGGTTTAAGGGGCCGAAGTCGTCCCATCAAACCCTATGAATCCTTGCCTTTGCTTCGCACGATCATCTTGTTGTGGTCTTCCTGAAACCGAGCAGATCAAACACAACTAAACCTATATGTGCGACGACCTCATTTTGAAGTGATAGAAATCAGAAGAAATTATGACGTCCCCGGGATGACACCAATATCTTTTCAAAATCTCCAGAAGTGAGCACATATTATATATATAATTTGGATTCATTTGGCACGTTTCCAGGTTTTGGCTCTTTTTCTGCAACTGCCCGTGATTTTGGAGCTTATTCCAGCATAGCCGAGTGATGTCACGTATGCATACGTATGCCAACTTTTTTTTGCGTCATTGCATTCCATTCATTGCACTGCAAGGCATCCCGAATTTACTCATGATGAATTGGAACATGCAGTGTATCGTATCAAATTGCCTACAGTAGCACTATGAATCTGCAATCTGTTGCGATTAACACATTGCATCATAGATTCAACGACGTGTCATCTACAGGCAGGCGTTAAACCCATTCAAAACCGCGCAAACTTTCACTTCCTGACTTACCATGCCTTACCTGGTACATCCCGATACCATCCAAAATGGCACCTGCGCCACCGTTGCGGGAACCACGCCGGTCGCTGCGACTGCGCTGGCGACCATCCCGGCCATCACGACGGCGGGCATCGCGATTGGGCGCCATGGCAATGTCAAAGTCGAAGCTCAACGTTGTTTGACATATTTGTTCATTTTTGTTTTCTTTTTGCTGCTTTGTGCCCTGAGACTCTTTGTTATCAAAGTCAAATCAACAGAAGCTTGTTCAAGTGATCAAGCAACAAACTACTACTATCTATACACGTTGCACATAAACATTGAATGACTATGAATGACTCCTCAGTCCAGTAATTGATGTCAAGTTGATACGGTGATTATCGTGAATCAAACTGCCGATTCAGCACTTCGAAGGCTCTAGTTCTGGCCGCTGGCAGCATTCAGGGTTTTTGTATCTGATGTTTTCACCTGCCAGTTCAGAGACATGCTGCTCAAATCTTTCCTTTTCCGTCACTCTTTTCACCTTCCAATTCCTGAAATGGCTGAAGACATTGAAACTTGGCTTCATATTTTGGAGGAAAACTCCTATGACACAAATCTGTATCAAAATGTTCAAAAAAAAACAATCAATAAAATAAAAAGAAACCCTTCTGAAACCAGTGACTTTTAAGTCCTTCATCTTGGGGTATGTACATGTATAAACCTTAGACTCAAGACTCTCTTTTCATAAGCCGAATACAAATGGATCCTTTGGATGGCCGGCAAATCCAAACGGGGCGTCTCTCAACCTTGCAGCGATGGAACAAACAAGGATACCTTGGCAAATCAGCACTGTGACTCAATGGGTGTATTCCCGTTTTCTCAACGGAGAGTCTGGTGTCAGTTTTCTTGCTCTCAGTTCGCGTCAATGCCATTTGGACACTCAAGCGCAATTTTGGCGCTGGGTCTATCATCAACCTATCAATCTGTGTGCCACGGTTGCACCAAATGCTGTGGTCCAAGAGCAGGATCATCGACCCCAACAGCCACAAACGAGCCCAGCAGCCCTTAGAAAAGACCACATCGAGAAGTCTTCACGTTCTGCCTCTGCCTCCGTTGGAGGATTCTGGTTCTGCTGAAATCCAAGCTCGCTATGCGTGAAATCAGGCACAGCGACAATCTCCGTGGACTCAATTCCCTGTTCACCTCCTCCAACTTCAACTTCGCTATGCGTGAAATCAGGCACAGCGACAATCTCCGTGGACTCAATTCCCTGTTCACCTCCTCCAACTTCAACTTCACTCTGCGTGAAATCAGGCACGGAGACAGTCTCCGTGGACTCAATTCCCTGTTCACCTCCTCCAACTTCAACTTCACTATGCGTGAAATCAGGCACAGCGACAATCTCTGTGGACTCAATTCCCTGTTCACCTCCTCCGACTTCAACTTCACTATGCGTGAAATCAGGCACAGAGACAATCTCCGTGGACTCAATTCCCTGTTGACCTCCTCCAACTTCAACTTGGGTATGCGTGAAATCAGGCACAGAGACAATCTCCGTGGACTCAATTCCCTGTTCACCTCCTCCAAGCTTCCTCTCCATGACATCAGCACTTTCAGCAGTGTCTGTTGGCATTTCCCCAGATGGACTTGTCTCATTTGCATCCATCCAAATGCTTTCCTCATTGTCACTCAGATCAACGGCATCATGGAAAACCTCATCGGACTCTTGTGGACTTGCAACTTCACGAGCCTGCTTTTGCAGTTTACCCTTTTCAAGTAGCTCATCCAAATGTGCCATTGCAAATGCCATGCCTCGACCTTCCGGTCTCGGCTTAGGCTTGAGTTCCGGATGTTTAGCCCATTGCCTTCCCTCCTCTGCAAGCTCTTCCAAGCGGAGCTGTTGCTTGGTCATGGCCCTTCCATCCATAATCCGGGGACGAATGACTCTTTGGTCATTTTTGGCCCTCGCACAAACAGGATTCTTCGCATGGTAGACAAAGGATTGATTCATAGTACAAATTCGGGTTCAAATTTTGAGCCGTGTCAACTTTCAGATGAAAGCCACAAACTTTTCTTATCTCAATCATCCATCAATCCAACATCAATCCAACATCAATCCAACCATCATCCAACACCTTTCTCCAGAAGGTTCCCCGGTTTCATCCAAAACATGCCGCGTTTTCGGCAAAGTCTAAGAAACCCTGAAAAATTGCAGGGGGTTTTGGGCATGATTCTCCTTTCCAAGGTGGCTCCAAATCTGGTTCCATGCATGAATTAACAGCTGTTGCCGTGATATTGCGTGTACCTGATCTATCACCCATAGGATCCATGTAGGTATATTTACCTACATTTACCATAGAAATCAACCAAATGTAGGTAAATATACCATACATGGATGGTATGGGTCATGATTCTACCTGGTTACCTCACCTGAAACGATCACCCACATGCGCAGCCACGGGGCACGTCCCTTGTTTTTTTGTTTTTCGTCTCGGGACGTGCCACAGTTTGTACCAAGTCTTCGACACAACAGTCGCACGACCGGAGACGAGCTAAACACGGGGGGTGACACGAGTGAGACAGGAATCTATACGTAGAAACCAGTGGAGAATGAAGATGGAAATTCAAGGCCACCAAGTTGGAGATGAGGAACTTTTTTGAAAATATGAAGTCTATAAGTCTCAAGATGAGAAGGATACAAGCACACGAATCGCATATAGTAAATGCATGGTACGAGTACGGCTGTAATCCTCAATTCTTACCATCCTCGATTCTCACACAGTCTCATGAGGGCACTAACACTTCCTGAACGCCAGGAAGGATCTCTGAGGGAAGAGATCCTGCGAAGCAGCTGGAATTGTGAACATGTCAATATCTATGTTCTTAAACTTGCTACAGTAGCCTCTTAACTTCATTCAATCTGATCACACACTTTGAACGTCAACATGCTTACTGCGATTTCAAATCTCATGCCCATTCAAATCAACAGATCATCTCGCGTGTGAATTGGATAAATTGTCCCCAAAAGCACTCCCCAGCTTTGCGTGTTTCAAAGGCCATTGTTAGTCTTTGCATGTTTGGGTCATTTTGGCTACACTGGATACACCTCAAACCATGAAACTATGTAGTTGCAAGAATCTTTCCTCAGACTCCGTGTCACTCCCAAACAAATCGAGAATGAATCCATCATGCAAATCCATCAGAAATGATGGTGCATAAATAAACTGACTTGAGTATGATGACCATAAAAACGATGGTCAAAACACCCGCCTCAGCCATCCCATGGAGATGGGAAACGCGGTGGCCTTACAAAACAAACGACCAGCTTGGAAGACTGTCCGCAACTAGTGCCTTGGTAATTTTGATTTTATGGCATTTTAACACCCAAATCCGATACAACATTCCAAGCTAAGAAGAATTCAAGATATGACAAACCCTAAAGGGTCCGAAATTCAATTCAACCAATTTTGTTGGGAACTTATGCACAGAACTTGGAATCCGGAAAACCTTACTCCGTGTGCTTTGATTTTCCTGAATAGTCGCTTCGACCAGGAGATATAACGACAGAGGAGACCTTCAGAAATGAAGTTTCTTACTTGTTTGAGATCTTGGCTTTCAACATCGCTTCCATTCTTATTTGCTCTGTTCGCTGGCTTTTGTGTGTATATGCGCGGATTTTGTGCCTACACATCCACATGTACACCCCGAGTCACATTGGGAGAACATATGAGAAAATGCTAGAACATGTTATAGTGACCTCAGAAGCTTCTTCAAATCCGGTTTCATGATGAATCATCGACCTATCTTAGTATGTCAAATCAAATATCGAGGTTGTCTTCATGAGCCTCTTGACAACCACAACCCTTCGCTATGGCCCCACACCACGCAGCTGCGGCCTTGGGGATGATGGGTCGGAAATACTCAGCTGCAACCAGCTTCCAGGTTGAAACCCCTTCCACTTACGACATGGGGCCCTTAGGGTGAAGCAAATTTGGTTTTAAAAACCAAACATTTGTTATCCTTCCTACAGTTCTTTCGAAAAAAATGTGTTCACCATGACGCCAATCCACGTGTAAAATTCTATGCCGAGGTCCCGACAACTGTAAGTCATACTTTCACTTCATTCATGTTTTTCAGTTGAGTCATCCAATCATTTACCAACATTTTTGCACTATGACTCTGACATCCCAAAATTTGGAGCCAAATCCTACAAGTTCAAAATGAAGAAAATTGGTTAAAATGGTCAACCTATGTGAAGCCGGTTCCTGGTTCCCACATTTTCCAGCTCCAGATCTACCACCATCCGGGGTTCCAGGCACTGGGACTCTCAGCACCCTTGGTGATCGACAACGGACCGATGACAACGGACCGATGACACTCAAAGACACTCCACATCACTCCACCGTATTTTGGATGATATCAATATACATTTTACATCATTTTACGTATGTATATGTAAACAGAACACAGTATATGTATAAATATGTATATATATATATATTCTTTTATCGTACCATATCGTACGTATATATCTATAGATGATTTTCTGATTGGAAAGGTGCTTGTTTAACAAAAGGCAAACACTAGAAATCCAGAGAAAAACACATTGAAATTGATGCCAATTTGCCCGTCAAACGAGGACACACCGGTACGAGCGCAAGTTCCACTGCACTTCTGTCAATTTTGAAATCCAAGTATGGCACCTGCGCCGGCCATACAAAAGTTGATGCCACTGGACCTTGGGGTATTTTTTGGTGGCTCCACAATGAGGTTTTGGGATCTACCACCACATTTCATCTAGTTGAACTAGTTGCCACCAAACTAAACAGGTGGAAGGTACCAGGATTTTGGAAAATCAACTGGATCAGCCAAATGTAGGTCCAATGTAGGTACGTAGATCCAACCCGGAAAACAGCAACCTTGCAATGCGAAATTTAGCCATTTGGCAAACAATTTATACTTAAGTAGTCAACAGAAATCAATTGGACCATCTCTTAGAGTTGATCAACAGAATAGTCATCCACCATCGGTTGGAGCAAACATGCCGACATAGCAAGTAATCCACCAAGATGATGATTGGAACAACTCTCTTGAAGGGAAGATCCGACGCATGGCAAAGCCAACACTGATGCGAGTACTGAGTACTGTCTTGCTTGGATCAAAGTCTGTCAAGAAACAGACTCATTACGTCACTATACCACCTGACATCACATGCCTGTCCAACCAACATGGTCAAGTTGCTGTTTCAATCCATTTGAAGGCTATTATTATTCAAGCAACGGGATCTTCGCAACTTAGGAATACTACAAGGTGCAAGTTGCACCGGCTTTCTTTTCAACCACCCGTCACCCCCCATCAACGAGCCGGATGGGAATGGCCACCGTGGAACACCCACCGTTAAGCTCACGACTCTTGTCAGACCTTTCAAAGGCGGTCTAAATTGGATACAACAAGATACAGCCAGCTGGTCCAGATGGTACCATCCCAATTCAGCCGCAGTTGAACTTCCCCCCCAAAAAAAAAAATCTGGACAAGGTTGGCCATTCGAAAACAAACGTGGGAAAAATGGCACATGGCTTGTCGAAATCGAGAAATCTGTTTGTATTCTAATATTAGTGGGATAGGAAAGAAACAAAACTGATCCGCAATCGACTGTGCACTCTACCGCCAGGAAAACCAACAAACATTTCAACATCTCTTTTTCCGAATATCCGAATATCACTTGAGGTACACCTATTTGAATATTACCAACATGGACTGGGTCCTCTTGTCCTCTTCACTATTTCAATGAGTATTTCAAGAAAATTGCGACCTGTGATTTTCATTATTTCAGCGACGTTTTTGAATACATTGCCCTTTGGCCACCCAAACGGTTGAGTCCATGGCGTCACCTGGAAACTTCCGGTGGGAAAACGTCAAGTTGATGCAACCACCAAAGGTCAAACCAACATGCGACTCCTGCAGTTCCCAGGTTTTACGGGGAACTGCTGAAGTTGTGGTTTCACCTGTGACTCTTGCTAGCTTCTATTGCTTACACTCTTCAGAGATACAAAATGCTTGGAGGTTCTCGCGGTATTTCTTTGTTAAAGCATTGTTAGCTTCATGTATCACCTCCCCACCTCCCGTCCATTTTTGATAGTCACATCAGCCCACCTTTTTGGCTGGGGCCCAAGGGTTGTCATGCCCAGCAGTGCCACCTGAAGATGAAGGGATTCATCAGTAGGTGAGTATGCATGGTATATTCCAAGTGTTCAAACCATAGAGTAGGACCCTTACTTTGAACAAATATATACTGGATATACCTGGATACTCAAATTCCATTTTTGGTTGAGATTTCACGCAAAATACACCAGACATCATCCCACGGCCCGCGGTGAGAAGTTGAAGGCTGGACACTCCCAAATTTCTCCCAAAAGTCTTGAACGATTCTTCGACAGTGACAGGTTCCATGAAAAACGAGGCAACTTGGTTGGAAAGGATGCAGGAAATGGCAATCTTTATTAATTTTCTGGATCAGGCAATTCGGTAGTGATTCATGAGAACCTTTGAGTATACTTATTGCTGATAAAACGCAAAACCCCCGATGCACCGCATGCTACCATTTTTTGCTGTTGGCAACCAGTTGTTGGCTTTTCCAGCCAGCAAACAACGATAAGAAGACAAAGTGAGCGAAACACACACCTGGTTAACATGGTTTCCCTCATGTATGTTGCTGTAATGTATCATGGGAGCTTCGTATACTTGGAGGTGTTGAAAACTGGTACTGTCAAAACCAGTTGCGCCCAGCTACTGTATGCCACTGCCCAAATCAACCTCACCTCTGAAAAGATTGATTCTATGCAAACAATCTTTACAGCATCTACAGTAACCAGTAAATAGATAGCTTTCTCAACATCACAGAGGCATCAAATCATCAAATCACGAGGGTTGATCAGGTTTAGAGGAAGCTAACAAGAAATCAAAGAAATGATTTTGAACTTAGGTCCTTTGACCAATCTAAAAGAAATCATCGCATCATTGCTTTCGGAGTCGGTAGAAGCCATCTTGGGATCCTCAACCTCGCGCATGAAATCAGGTCTGGTCAACTTGTCATGCGTTTCCTGAACTGATGTGCCTTTATAGAACATATTTATTTCAAAACTCAGGAGTAAAAAAGGAACCGGTCACTTGAGATGTTGCCATTTTTGCCAAGCGTCCACAAAGAGCGCGTTTTCAGTCACGGAGATTCTTTGTCTCCATTTGCTGAGCAGCGTAAAGTTGCGTCCAATTCCCCGATTACCTCGTTCTGGAAGGAGTGGGCCGATGAAAATACTGGTTTTTTGGCCTTCAAGAAACCGAAATGATCTGGAATGTTCACAAATCTACAGTAAGTCATGTATAGTTGCTGATCTTGAATGCATTGAAACCCTTTCGACGTTCTTTTGACATTCTTTTGACATATGGGTGTTTCCAAAAATAAGGGTACCCCAAAATGGATGGTTTATAATGGAAAACCCTATTAAAATGGATGATTTGGGGATACCATTATTTTTGCAAACACCCATATATTGACACATGGCAACTGGCTCAGTCCAGGCCACCATAACCTTTCCATTTGAACAACCAACGTCCATCGATATAGATCTCAGCATCACCTGGAGCACAAAACACGGGAAATTGCCAAAGATGTTTGACACGCAAGGCTTGTCAGAATTGTTCATTTGGAATTCTGTGCTTTCAGACTTTCAGCCTAATTATTTGGAAAAAACATTGTGTATTATATCATAAATCTACATTATATCTGTATATATATATATGAATATATGAATAGATATATGTCTCATACTTGCCATTTTTCAGTCTTTTAGCTGGATGGCTGGACAGTCCCACAGGTTTACCATGAAACATGCACCGTGCGCACAGGAAGCCAAGTGACCGATGTTGGTGTAGGACCGGAGGTATTGAACCATTAGCTTCGGCCTGTCCAAGGTCTTGGATGGTCTTTGTCTGTGCAACCTTCTATAAATAAGTACTGCAGTTTTTCAGCCTAACTCAAGCTCTCTTCAAATGAATTCAAATGATAATGACTAACAATAGTTAATAGTGAACAAACAGGCATAGTGTCACTCATTCACCATTGAAATTTAGCAAGTTTCTTCTCAAACATCACCGAGCTGCCTGTTGCTGAAGGTCATTTTAAAGGAGATCGCTTCTCCATTCCTGGGGACCATCAAAGGCATCACAACATCCAATGAAGAAACACCAAGTCTAAAATTCACTTGGGTTTTTCGCCTTATTTAGGGGGTAAGAATTGGAAAACAATGCAGTTCCTATGATTCTTCTGTAGGAGTGCAAGGAAGCCTCGACTCGATTGGGCTTGTCAATTCTTTCAAGACACTTCTTTCAAGAATTTCAAGACACTTCTTTCAAGAAAGGAAGTTTTAAACACGATCATTGCTTGAAACAGCAAATCGATGGGAAACCTTGTGAAGCTTCTAGAACCCCCCCCCCCGAACGCCGACTCTAAAAGCCCTAGGAAACCATAGGAAACCCGAGGAAACCAAATGGTTTCTAAGCCAGGAAAAACACGAATGTGATGAAAACATTTTGGATTTTTGAAACCTTCCCAAATCGACATTCCAAGATTCTCTGTGGTGGAAATCCATCCAGGCTTGTTAGGCCGATCTTCATACAGGCTCCATTGGCCAGTAGCGCTCTGTGTTGGCGAGTCTTTGGACGGTTCGCGGGCCACATGTTGAGTCAAAGGAAACATACACCTGGATTCGTGCTGATCAACGGCCATCAATGGATTAGTCAAATCAACCAATTGAAAAAACGGCTCATCTACTAATCACAGGTTGCAAGTGTTCACTGACTACTACTCAATTATCCTTTTTAACACTCGGCCTTCATTGAGAAAAATCACAAAAACAGCGGTCAACTTAGATTGAATCAAAGCAATCCTAGTGCCAAATGTCTGGTGTCAAACCTCCTTTCTGATTGGTGGTTTCAACCAGTTCATCTTCCCAGGAACAAAGACACATCATTGTGGGAAGACAAATGGGAAAATACACCATTGAAATTAAAACAACTATGTAGATTCTGTCACAGAGTGGCGTTAAACTGAATGTTTTACAAGAGTTGCCATCTCATCAAAGGTGAAACTTGGGGGGAGTTTAGTTGTGTCACATTTCCAACGAAACGAGGCACACGTCAATGTTGCCTAAGTTCACTTGCTTTCGCATCGGTTGCATCCACTCCTCAGTCCAGCTGCACACAGGTGCATCAACAGCAAGCGGTTCGATCAAATTGGTTACACCCACTGTTAAACTAACATAGCTGGCTGGAAAATCCAGCATTTTGATGGTATTTACCAGGAAATTTAGGGATTTTCTATGGCTATGTTAGTTTAACAAAGGGTGAAAGTAACCTTCTGTGAAATTTCCCCGTCCTTGTCAGCCTCAAGATCTTTGGGCTTTCTCAAGATTGGAGTCCTGACAAATTTGAAGAAGCAATCGGAACCATGTTTTCAAACGTCTCCCCCACGCCCAGCAGCCTAACAACATTAGGATCAGCCGATAATACGGTTGATGGAAGAAATCCTGCACCACCTGACATGTAAATAATGGGATAATTACCATATCAGCTGGTGCAGGATTTCTTCCATCAACAGTATCACCCATTTTGTAGGTCACTTTGAACAGCACATAAGTTTTCAGACTTTCCAGCCTGCGAACAGCCTGAAATATCAGATATCAATCAGGACCACACAAACTGTCTTTCTTGAAGTCATGCAGTCTATGAAAAATAAGAGAAAACACACATGCAAAAGGGACCTATACTGACTCTACTACATGAAATATAAACATAGAATCATAAACAAATGATACACCGAACGGTCGTAGTCACACCAACAATCTTCCCGGGCACCTTCCCCCCATGGAACTCCGCCCACCCAGTGCCAAAAGAAGTCACACCCAAAACGCTTCACCATGGAACTCCGGTCAAAACAGCAAAATGATCCAAACACCAAAACTCAGGGACATACAAAACACAATGGAACACAAGTCACACCCACCTCGAACGAGGTACCCTTTTTATAATAATTCAAATGGGATTGCATCATAGAACAGCATGGAACGCTGCTTTTACAACATGGAAAAAAGCTGCGCAAAACTTGCACTTCTTTCCAGATCATCATGTCCAAAGGAACGCTGGCTACAAAGCGCCTTGCGCGAAAGACCCCAGTATAACACCAGCGGTAGCACCAGCAGGAGCAGCACCCAGCAGCAGCAGCACCAAGCACCAGACCAGTAGCAGCACCAAGCATTCAGACGTCCAAGTTCCTTCAAAAACCGTTCTTGGAACGAGGCCCGAACGAGGTTCGGAACGAGGTGCGAACGAGGTCCGAACGAGGTCCGAAGGAGACCCTCAAAGTTTCACGAACTTTACTGCCTATCCCGCTGAAGAAACACGTAAAAGCTCGCTCACAAGCACCTACCCTGCATGTGAAAGAGAATGGTTGGAATGATGACATCAACAACCACATCGCGCAACCTCATCACATCACATCATCTCACATCACCAGCGATAAGAACAGAACATGAATGTATCACTGCAAGTGCTTTACAAAGATGCTTCCAGCAGACCCTTCTGCGAACACGTTCAATATCATAATTTCAACATGGAAGCCCAACTAACCGCGACTTCGTCAGAGTTTTGGATTTGAACTACTTTGCAACTAACTCAAGCATTTTACCTGAATCGGTGCTGAATATTTACAAGTTTCTCTTCATTCTTCCATAGGTATTTCACGCCAACTACTGTTCAAACATGTTGCATATCACAATTTCAACATGGACCTGCAGCTAAACGCGTCTTGGTGCGACTTTTGGGGTGACACTTCCGCAACTAATTCAAACATCTTACTTGACCGGGTGCGACTTCAACCCTTGGGAGTAACATAGACGACATATAACGATGCAAATAAAATTGCATCGCTCTACCACTAGTGCTATCTTTCCATCAAACCCAAACCAATCAAACCACCGAGTGTCAACTGAGAAAGGTCGAGCTTTTTGTGCCCTGCCTCGCGACAGGCATCAGCGTGTGTTGTTTCTCTGAATCCCTTCACCATCCTTCATGGGTGTTTCCGAAAATAGAGGTACCCCAAAATGGATGGTTTATAATGGAAAACCCTATTAAAATGGATGATTTGGGGGTACCACCATTTAAGGAAACGCCCTCATAAAACTTTGAGAAGGGAGCATGTGACCAGATCAAGTTTTGATCAAGTCGAAAAAAAATTCACCTGGCTGTCAGTGTGATGCAATTAGAGATACTAGATTACTCATTGTATCTCATTGTGGAGTGTGTTCACACACTCAATATCTCCTGTATCATCTGATTTTTGCCGGCATCATGGAAAGGAATTGTTATGAACTGTTGCCATGTTGTTATGCAGCTAACTAATCAATTTGTCACTTAGTCCTCAAGACAGCACCACCGGCAAATCACTCCTCCAACTTTTTCAGCTCAGTATTGCCTTAAAGCGTCAAATGTTCAGTCAATCTGTTTTGCAGTTCATGAATTCTGATTTTACACCCATTTTCAACAATCAGAACTGGCTCTTTCTCAGAGACATGGTTGACCAAGCATGTATGGAATCAGCAAACTTCGAACTGAAGGTGGATTTTTCTTTAAACGTTTGGTTCATGATGAATACTCGGCAAAACGCCTAGATCTGGCTGCAGTCCGGCGTAATGATGCTACAAGTACTTCTGGGATTTTTTGAGCCATGAATGCTTCTGTCAGTTTCCTACTTATGATGGAAGAAATCCAAAACAACCACCTGGGATGTATAAAATCCTGTAGATAATGGGATAAACTACCTATCAATCAACCGGTGAAAGCCAGATTTCTGGTTGCCATCAACAGTATCAGACATCAGAGTTTGTTGAAGTTTGTGAAACACCATCATTTTCCCTTTCGGCCAAGGAGCAGAAATACATCACCATATCTGCATAGAAGGCATGTGCCGAGTGTAGCGGATGTCTTGATTGGGATGACCACATTAAGGTTTGATTGCCCCCAGTTTCAATAAAGCCTTGCATGGCTGCTTCGTAGTTCAAGAATGGCAAGCTGTAGTATTTTGAGACCTCAGAAATTTGGGAGATCAAAGCCTTCGAACAATTACAGCAAAGAGAAGTTTGTCCAATGGATGGGGGCAGATGTCTACTGTAGCCATCTTGGTATTGTGCATGACGATTCTTTTGGTACTGTGATGAAGGATTTGCAATGCATAATATATCAATACATTGATCAATTTTTCTATCTTTGTCCGTCGATGAGACAAGTAGGGCTGCCAAAAAGACAGCAGTGTGATGCAACCTATCAATGATATAGAATTGTTCAAACGTCGCCTTTGGAAACTCAACTTGCACAAGAGTGTTTGCAAGGTTTGCCCTTTCCCACAACGTCACTGTAGGTATAACCTTCATAAGAAACACCAGGTTCAGCAGATTGCTGCACGGCATTTTAGACAAGTTTAGATGCACTATCAACATCAACTTTCAATCATGTACCCTCGGAGCTACAAAAACCTAGCATCTCCGTGTCGAGTGGCTGCGCGATAGTTCTCATACATCACCTTATCGCGTATGTGGCCAGGTGGATTCGCCATATCACGGTTGAAGATCACCTCGGTGAATCGGGAGCCTCCAATGTACACATACTAAGACACAATCTGCCAGACAATTGTCGAAGTCCACACAAATGCTCGGATTGTTGAATGATCAGAAAACTACTCTACAGAATCATCTATGAATCTCCTTCCTGCAACAGTTCAGACGCAAGATATATGACTTTTCGTTAGGGTGCTTCCGTCCACCCCGAAAGGAGCTGAACTGATATTGAGCTGAAATTTCTGTGGTCAACGGTCAACCAGCACTCTGGCTTCTGACGATTCAAATCTTATGATATCTGATGATATGATGATATCATAATCACATGCACCCGCTTTGAAGAGGCACTACATCGTCTAGCTTGCCTTTGATTCATGACAGCAGGCAGGTTTAAAGGAAGTTGTCCTGAAGTGGCCAATTGAAATAATGAAAAAAAGAACCTAAAAAGGTGAACCTTCATGAATTTGAATCTTCTCCCAAGTTTGATTCCTCAATGCTTCACTGTGTATCAGTATCCGCCCACAACATGTTCTGCAAAAACTCCAGGGGTCCAACCAACGGTGAAATCGGTGAGGTTCTCCACCCAAGGTACCATGACCAAGGTGTTCGGGAGGAAGAAGTGACAAATCCGCACGATCTCTTCGAAAGTTCTTTCTCGTCCCGGACCTGAAAAAATGGCAGAAGTTGATGCCCTTGATCAGTCACTCTGATTGATTGGTTGTGTTGATTTGTCCACGGAATTACCATTTCTTTGATTTTTATATGTTGATATATTTTGCTTATTTGAACAGTTACAGTCATTTGGTGTTCCAGAAGCTGCTTGTGCTGGCTCTTCGCTAGAAATCCAAGCAGCATCTTCATGATGGTATAGCGTAGCTTTACGTAAGTTCACATAAATCTAATTGCATCCTACGAGTACCCTTAACAGGAGAACAGGCAGGTGTCCCCTTCCACCCAAAACATACCAACAGAATCCCAACAACCCGTTCAAATCCAAAATTCCCCAATGATTTGTTCCCACATCAATGCATGAATGTACAAACAAAGGTACGCACACGGAAGGCATCAAATCATTTCTATCAAAAACTGAATTGAACAAAATATATCAAATTCCCCCCCGCGCTCCCCGCATACACAAGACCCGCAACTATATTGTGTTCATAATAAACATTTCTCCTGATATCTTCACACATCTACAGCCCAAGGTCTTCAAATCATCACCATGGGACCGTTTTGGCTAAAATCCAAGATGAGCCAATCGACGACTTCGCTGGATCCACTTAAGGTCATCACCACCTCTGGCAAGGAACACCTGAGCAGATAGCGGATGTAGCAATGGCACCACGTCCATTGGAGGGATGGATTTGAGGAGAAACACAATCCAAATCCAACTTCTCTGCTAGAATCCGACTTATGGAGTCATGAGTTTGCAGAATGAAATTCTGAAGTCACAGGTGCAGCATCTCTTCAGGTGGGAAGTGGGGTTGAATCTCAATGATCTTCCCCCAAACAACCTTATTTTTTGGTCTCAAACAAAAACTTTAGTGCTGATGACACTGTACAGAACTGTGCCATATATATGTACAAAAAACACTTTCTGAAGATATCTAGTTGGTGGTTTCAACCCATCTGAAAAATATGCTCGTCAAATTGGATCATTTCCCCAGGTAGGGATGAAAATAAAAAAGTTTAAAACCACCAACCAGATCTCCTTGGATGCTCTGAAATTCAGGCCCCAAGGCACTCAAGGTCGCAACCACCACGTGCACGATGCTCCAAAGTGATTTGTGCAGCAGGAAAGGTCTGTTTTAGACGTGCAAGCACCTGCTTACTCAGCCAAAGGGCCATGAAATAAAAGTTCAAACTTTATTTTTCCTACTAAATATGTAATCCTTAGCCATTGGCTAAGTAAGCCTGGAAATGTGAAGCCAAATCCACAAAAGTCATTTTTTGGGGGGACTTTAGACCTCTACAAAACAGTAGCAAGAAAAGAGGAATGAATGCTGACTCTCGTGGGATTGGTTTTCTATGGGTGAACAAAGAATGCAATATCAAATAATCAAAAAATACAACATATCACATACATACAGTTACATACATATTCTACCAGTACAATATCATTAACAACGCTGCTTGTTGTGGTTGTGATACTCAAACGGGCATCCCAACGAAATCCAACGTTTTTGTCCAAATAAAAAGGTGAAACCTGCGACAAAAAAAACAAGATTTTGAAAACGTCAGTGGTGCAAGGGATCCACTTCCATGGGCCCATAGTTTGAAGCTTCCTGGTTGACCTAATGTTCTCAATCCATGTCAATCCCGTGTTTTTCATAGCTAAATTCTATCAAAAAAATCATGCCATTTCCATCCATTTCCAAACAGAGTCCCATGTTAATCTCAACTCTGCGATCTGAAATCGACCTGCGATGGCCAGCTGCATTGGCGTTGCTTCATTGGACAGGTTGTACAGCAACCTTCACCGAAGGTCATGCTCCCACCATAGACCTGGATCCTGTTGGCCATTTGGTCGCAGAATTTGGAAGTGTTCATCCTCTTGGTTTGCTGTTCATCAGCTCCAAAAAACAGAAGAGTAAAACATAGTAAAACGACCTATTGTCCTTAGATGGAACAAAATAAACAGGAAATCTTAGGACACTATGGCGGACTCGCAACGCGTGTTTTAAATACACTGCAACAATTGATCCCCTCTTCGTTCACCCAGGTGCAATGGATTCTCTTGCAACAATTATCTATGGAAAATGGCTAGGTCATGCTAGGTCCATAGGAATTCGGTCATTGCATGAAGCCACTTTTCAATTTGTTAATCTTATCTTATCTTTTATATCCTTTCATGGATGGTGGAGATGCATACTTCCGCGACATCATTCGACCAAAGACACCAAATGCCTTCAGCTTCTGAAGAACTGGACTCCACAAAAACGTTTGTGTTCGCGGCGCGGTTGCTCTTTTGCGTAGCAGGCGATGCAAGCATGTGTCAGTTGTGACGTGGACGGAGCTGAGTGGTGGGAGGACCAACACAATATCAACCCACACTAATTCCAACACCTTGGCAACGCGTTCCCACCATCCACCAAAGGTTGCGAGAGGTTGGCATTTCTTTCAAGCACTGTGTGCTTGGTGATATTGCACCGCTCTTCTTAGATTCTTCTCTACTGCGAGTAGAAACCCCATCCTTCTTCGAAATCCGAGGGTGCAGCAAGGCACTAAGGTTATCAGAAGCATCACTGACATCTGATTCTACTTCAGCAACTTCAACGGTTTTGTCACGTAAGCTCTTTGAAGTTCCTTCTGACAAGGTCTTGCTGCAAGATCTTCACTCCATTCATAACCAGATTCCATGAACACTTCCTTTTTGTCACAACTTCCAGTTCTTTTCCCATAGATATCAAGACAACGATGGAAAACCACAATCCACCAATGATCTTCATGTGAGAAGGCTGTGAAGCCTCATTTACAAACAATTCACCCACACAAGAAGATGTCGGAGTTTCGGAACCCACTGCAGCTCAAGACATGAACCCGGCCACAACAAACTGCCAACATCACCAGTGTCCCTTCGCAAACTCCCAAGCTGGTGGAAGTCTGCAACACGGCAGCGGTCTTCCGCTCACTCCGGACCAGCATACCAAGTCGCCATGACATGCTGGCTTCGGAATCACATTTTGCAGTCATGGGTGCTGCAAATGCTAAGCAGGAACCATAGAAACACGACAAGGCCCAAATAGCTTTCCTTCCCAAGGAGTATCCCACCACGGGCGCACAGGCTCCCCACCAAAGGGTGCCAAAATAATGAATTCTTCACGAATCACTGCAGTTTTTGCCAGCAAGTCATGGATGTCCCAGTGCAAGGTTTCTGGGAAAATATAGGTGCTCGCCCCACCAAGAAAAGCAGAGCAGGTCGGCATCCTGGACCTGATGGAGAGGGGATCATCCAAGATGCAACGCATTTTTCTGGAACACCAGCACATGACCACTGAATCACCAATCTCCATGAATCTTTCCTCCCTTCTCACCCAGCAGCAATGAGATCCCACATGTCTTGGATCTTCTTCTGGATGTGGATGTGGATGTCCTTGACATACCTGTCACCCTGTCACCATACGCGTTCGCAAACCTGGATGGAATTCCCAACTTACATGGGGGAGTCTCGATCTCCATCCGGATTTCACTAGGTCGGCTTTGGACCGTTTTCAGGAAATTTGAGAAGAACAGATTCATCGGCCAAGTGAACAGTGTGTTTTTTTTCCGAAAGTATCGTAAATACAAACAAATGGTGAAATGATGTGAAATTTGAGAAGTGTTTGGAGAGAGGACTGTAGTACTCTCTTCCACTTTTTGTATATTATATAATCGGTCATTCAATTATGATCAATTATGTATCATACAATTCTGATTTATGCATGTTGACTTATAGTATATACAGTAAGTACGGTAATAGTAATACATGAATACAACAATACATGTATCAATAGTGTATCAATTGTATGCATTCAATTGTTATATCCTAAACCTATCAATTCATTCCCATGCGAGTGTGTGTGTGTGTGCTTGTAACTTTCCCATCTCCATTCTCCCCACGTCTGCAAGGTCCTGATGGTCTCATTTCTGTACAAGCGCAGCAGCAACGCTTGCATCAACGGGAAGTCCAACCTAAGTCTTAAGTGTCTTAAATCTGACCAGGTCTGTGTTCAAACTCATGGGTTGATGAGTGAGGTTTCATGAGATGTTCACTTCCTGAATTTGGATTGCAAGGAGCCAAAGGAAAAAGCAGCAAGTGACTCAAAACCAAGAATCACAGAAATGCCTGAATGCTTGCAAGTTCCTTTGATTCGCAAAGTCACCCCCACGGTCAACAGTCTTTTGCTTGGTGCTACAAGGTCTGAAACAGTTACATCCCTAGAATCTTCTAATCTAGAGTGAGGTCTTTTTCAAATGCAATTTGTTATGTCTAACAACATGTACCAACCACACTTTCTCCACGCTGTCGGAAAAAACTGGCTGAAGCACCCAGAAACTTGTCCATGTCCAGGCTCTTTTCCCAAACACTGTCGGGCAAAAGGGGCAATGTTTGCCAATCATCCGGCAAATAGAACCTGACTCCGTTCGACTCGATTGCACCAGCTAAAAAAAAACAGTGCTTGGATGCATACATTGCGGAGTTCTGATGCCAGCAGTGATGTGCAACTTTGTTGCAGCTTAGGTACGACGAGTCTGGTCGCACCTCCAAGTGATTGGGAAAACGTGGAAGCACCGCAGGCATGCCTCAGCAGCAAAACCCAATGGTGAGACTTCCCCACGTTGGAGTGTCTTATCGAATCTGAAAATGGGATGCTCATCTACCCCGAAGCACCTCTGTCTTTCCGCACGCGCAACACACACATGATGGAAATTTGAGAATACTTATACATGAAGAACAAAAGCTATTTAAAAAACAAAGTTGAGATTAACTAAAGCAGCTGGAAACTTATCAATCTCAAGAAGGGCCCCATGGTTTCGGGCTTCAGCCTTCACCCAAGGCCATCAGGGTCCCAAGTCGTTTTTTCACTATGATTGTAGATGAGTGTCTGTCTGCAGCTGGTGGAAGCACAGGTTCTGGAGCGCCCTGAGCTAACATGGAATCCCACTATATGAGACGACCCTGCCTGTTTCGGTGGCCTTTTTTGAACCATTTATTTCGGAATCTCCTTTTTTCATTTCTGTTGGATCTTGGTGGGAAAAAAATCGCCTTTCTCAATCTTGGAAGTGGGCGATGTTTTGGACACCGGAAGAAATGATGGATAATGATGGATGTTATGGTCAGCTGTTCCATGCTAATTTCAGTGCTGTGGCCCATTGAAGACAATCTCATGTTAACATGTTTCAAGCTATGAGGCTATGATTGACAACAAACAAGTGAGCCTCCAAAATGGTTGAAGCCAAGCTATCCTTCACTGACCCCGATGTCTCAGGTGGCATGGGCGGCGGGGTTACCACAACCCGCACCGTTTCCGGCGGTGAAGGAGGCATTGCTGGTGGAGGATCAGGTTCTGCGAGGCCAAGTTGCACCTGCAAAAATCTCGACATTGGGAAAAAAAATCTTGACCTCCAGGAGATTAACATATCCCACCTTGGGAAAAGGAAAATCATCTTCAAAATGCCATTTTTGGAAAGATATGTTAGTTTCCTGGAGGGTATCTAGTTGGTGGTTTCAACCAACCCATCTGAAAAAATATATGAGTCAAAAAAAAATTCGGGGTGAAAATTGAAAATAAAAAACATTTTATTTGAAACCACCACCTATAGTTATACAAATTGGCCCTGGCCTTGGCTAAGCGGAATTCATTAGCAGAGAGGCTTCCTTGCTCTTTCCTGGGTCAGGGGCAGCTTGGAATCGATTTTGCTGCGCTTCAATCAAGATCCTGATAGGAAGCCCGTTGGCATCTACTAAGAAGGTTCCCCAAACGCCTCAAAATGAGTTTCTAGACGTGTTCTGAATGTCGTGTTGTTTCATTTGTCAATATTGAACATGTTGAGCTCTTTGTGTTCATCTATTTCATTGCTTCATGCCACCTGCAGGTAGGTGGAATTGTGTAAACACACCTAAACCTTCCTAAATGCCAGCATCAAAGACCTTTTGTACTCGAAGCTAGTGGATCTTGGCAGTTCCTTGAATTTCTCTGTTACTATCCTCCCTAGAGGTGCAGTTTTTAGTGAAAAACTATCAAGATTTGTTTCATCCTTCGAAGTAGGTCTGACTATTTCCGTTGTATCCATTTAAGTTACCATTCCTTTGGGGGTTTCGACCGTGTTTTTCCACACACAGGCATTTTGAAATTGACCAAAGTATCAGGTATATCAACTTTTCCAGCTGATCTGCCAGACAGTTGCAGTTGCCGCTGGAAACTTCCTTGCCTTCCAGCTGCCACGACTTGGTGGCTCCATACTGCCACGAGACCTGGTAGCTTAGGCAACAGAAAAACCAATCCAAAATGTCCCAAAAAAAACTCGCTCCGGGTGCCCTCAACAAGGCTGAAAATTGGAAAAGGAAAACAAAGACTGTTTATCATGGCTGATCAATACCCTTGAAGCAAAGAAAACATGTTGCTGAAAGCTTTTGAAGGAGACGAAGAATCCCATGAGCACTGCAGATAAACCGACCAGCACCAAATGCCATGAGATCCTGTCCAGTGGGATCTTACAGCCACTGGATGTCTTTTGGGTGCCTTAAAGCTTTGGAAATGAATTACTTGATGCACAAATCTACTATACAAATCTATGTGTGGCTTTTGATTGCAAAATTTCCACTCTGCTCCCACTTGTGTTTCTACATTCTACATGGACATAATTAGCACGACAAAGGATCTGTTTTTCCTGTGTTTTTCTGTTGATCTCCAGTTGCGGCTTCAGTCCTGCTCACTTCTGCCTTTGGCATTTTTGAGCTTCATGAGACGAGATGCGCGAAACTCTGCGGGATCCCGCAGTGTTGAAAGCAGTTGCGTCGGTGAGCACAGATAATGGTGGGATTAAAGGGTGGCTGGGCCTCTCTGGGCTTTTCCGCCTCAAATTTTGTGTCAAAAAGCATCTTTTGTTACAGAACTCAGGCTAAGCTACTAAACGAAGACGAAAAAACTAGAGCCAGCGTTCCTGATGATCAATCATCTCTTAACCTTTATCATCTTAAGTATCCTGAAGATTCTTAAGTGCCTTAAGTGTCTTATCATGACAGTCAGTGGGAGCCATGGCTTGGTTGCTATGGGGATGGTGAGCTGAAAACCAAAATGGTCAACGGTGGCAGCATTGAAAAAACAGCAGTGGCACTACTGTTGATGGAAGATATCCCAAGGCCAACCACCTGGGATGTGACAGAAACCCTATAAATAATGGGAGAAACTACCTATCAATCAACTGGTGAACACCGGATTTCTGGTTGCCATCAACAGTATCAATTGAAAAGTTGAGTTCCTGTGCTGCTATCAGTTCCAAAATCAGCCTGGCAAGGCCCTTTGAAGGACCTGCTTCCCGTCATTTTCCAGCTGGAGCCACGCATGGCAACTACCAACACAAGTATTCCCACCTGGTTCATCTGGCCAAGGAGCCTCATGAGGTGGGGTGTGTTAGGGAGAATTCTGTGGATGGAGGTCAAACTCTGCTATTCAAAATCTCTAAAAATGGTAGATGAAGGATCTGTTCTTTGACTCTTTGAGATTCTTGTTGGTAGGCTCCCAGGGTCCGCTGCTAAGAATGCTCGTATTGATGGGTTTCGACATTCTTGTCTCATATTATATCAATCATATCTCAACACATATCTTCATGAACAAAAGTCACTCATTCAGGAAAGCTCGGCCAATCATCTTGACAGCCTTATGCAGCCCTAAACTTGAATATTCACAGATCCCAAGACAGTCCAAACATCCAGAAAAAATGATCTCCTTCATTACAGTTTTCAGCAATTAGGTTTCCACAATGATGGTCAGATGTTGCAGGAATGCAAATAGGTGCATCACCATTGGGCAGTAGCCATCTTGAGTTCTTTATGATCTCTGGTTCTACTGGCCATTGGCCATGACTCACCCGACACGAGGCCCCACACCAGCGATGTGTTGAAGACTTCCGCTGGCCAGGCCAAATTCGTCGACCCACCTGGCAACATCAGAAAGGTTATGTTGTGGCTGGTGACAAACCGAGCGGTTAAATGGAGAACCCATCATCATCATCATCATCATCATCATCATCATCATCATCATCACCTTCGGCAGCAAGTTGAAATAGATTCATGGAATCAAGTTAAAATAACACAACTCTAAAGTTAAAAGCTTCGTCCTTCTCTGTTCCCCAATCTTTGGAGACCCAAATATCTACACCACCAAGATGAGATAAGCCTATCCAAATTGTGCTAAGCTGTCATGTTCCCAATATATGACAAAATATAACTAGCTGGTGGTTTCAACCCAATTCAAAAATATTCGTCAAATTGAATCTGAATCATTTCCCCAAGTAGGTAAGGGTGAAAATGAAAAAAATATTTGAAACCACCACCTAGAATATGACATAGATGTCCTTGGAGGGTGATGCAACCGCACAAATCTCCCAAGATGTCCCCCACCTTTCAGTTCTCCACTGGGTGAAGCTGGCATCTCGGATCGTTCAGAACTCCTTGGACCTTTGGGAAATCAGTGAAGATCTTCCAGGGGATTTCACATCAATGTATATATATTAGTAATATATAGCCATGGAAGTGATCCTGTTTCCCATTGGATGCATCGAAAAAAAACCTGCATTTCAGTTTCACCCAAAGATGATTCACATCTTCGGTTTATCGCACCGAAGTAGCCATAGCCATTGATTTTGGAGATCATCATTGTAGCTTGTCCGAGTCTTAACCTCCCGTTCTGATTTGAACCTGAAGCTGAAATCGCAACTCAAAACCAAATCTTCAAAATTTTGGAGATAGTATCATCATTTCAGAACTCACTATGCTCTGTTCATTATGAAGGCATGACTTTGTGACGCAGGCCCACATGACGTGGATACAGTAGAACAGCCTTGCAGGCTTCATTCGCATTATCAAAAAAGGTAGAGCATCAATGGGATTTGGACCACCTTCTCTTTCAAATCATTGTCCTTCTTGGTTTTTTGCAGTTTCCGTACACGCAGAATCATTTTGGGAATGGAACCCATTAAAAAAACGTGGTCCAGAAGTATCTGCAATCTACACGTGACTTCACCTCAGGATCCCTCACTTCTGGCGTCCGATCTGCAGTCTTGAAACAGTATTTAGTAACAAGTCAACGCCCTAACGTAAGTGGTATTGCTCATCTCTACCAGGCGAGGCATACCCCCAAAAACCTCTAGGGGAAATCTCAGCATCATCTCACAGGCGATTGGGAAATGAGATCCAGAATCTCCATTTGGGAAAGTATCAAGGAGCATGTTGCTGTGCCATAGACAAGGCTCCCTACTGGCCACAGGTGTATTGTCCCAAGGTGACAAGAAAGGTGTGAAGACTGTTGTTGGCCTGACAGGCAAATCTGTTTCATGCTTGCTGAACAAAACAGCAAACAGGTTTCAAACCAATTGTGTCTAGTGAGATTAGTATGATTGGGTATAAAGGAATGTCAACACTCTTATTTCATTGGTAGGGATCCGGCAAGTCCACACCTTGCCCAATTTCGCCATTGGCTCCTATTAACTAGATAGGACCCAGTGCCTCCTCTCTCATTCTCAAGGCATGACGAACCTTTTGCTATCACGTACTAATCCACTGGGCTGTCCAATGAACCCTGGCAATTACAACTATATATAAACCTGTACCATTCTCGATGCGAACGGATCTTTAGCGCAGGATTATATCAGCAATCAGTAAATCACTGAATTCATGACCACTCACGAATCATGGGTCGCCAACGTGATTCAGCAACCAAAAGAAACGACGTCCTCATCTTCCTGATGATTCAACATCTGGACTCATAAGGCAACCTGGAAGCAGTCACTTCAACCATGCCGAAAGCACCACGCAGTCGCCGCAGGCACCTGAGTTGGCATCTGCCATGCACAGATGCAAACGCCCAACACGGGGATCAGCTAAATAACCAAAGTTCACAGGTGTTCATTCATGAGTCATGAGAAATGGAAGACACAGCCACCTGCACTACTTCAACAACGTGCTTCATCACTGAAAACATCTTGATCCGTATTTGTTGCATATCATATCATTATGATTATTTGTACAATCTTTATGATTTCTTGCCCATTCTTGGGTTTGGGCTGTCATGCATGATATCTACCTACACTGGACCAACATCATACTGTACATAGTGAAATATAGTTAAGCACTATTTTCGGCACCCTTCAAACATCACCCCAACCTCCAACGTGCACTGCGCCTGCAAAGCTCTTGGACTTTGGCTGGGGCTTGCCTGGGCATTTGCATGTAGACTGACCTATGTATTGACATCCTATGGAACCATTGAGGTGTGTTCCATTGATCCATTGCGTGTGCCAAATCCCAAACGCAAATCCTGAAAGTTAGTATGCATGTCACTGCGTTGACAGTTCCATCTATATAAATCCTAATGGAAGAGCAAAACAATTATTAGATAATAGATATGATATAATCTCTTCTATGTTGATGGCTGAATCTCAGTTGTTTCAGATGCGCAAACACAACCACTGCAAATGCTCGCAAGTTCACCGCATGTCAGGCAAAGCCGACTAAGCGTTTGGATTTTTTTGCGACACACCTACAGAAGGAAACTATCTTCACCTTTGGTGACCATTCCAATCCGCTCTGCAATATAGCACGGCGAGGCTTCATTGACTGCAGCCACCGTGTCTCAAATGTCCACTGAGAATTCCGGCCCCTCCCCAAGGACTTTGATGAGGACCTCAAATGAAATGGCTATGAATGACTTGCGTGAGGTGGAGCGTCGAAAAAAACAGGAAGAGAAAAATGCCAAGTGACACTTCCTTCGCCCCTTTTTTAGGATGGTAGACTCTGTTAGATTTGGCCATTGGCAAAAAAAAACAGAAATGGCGCCGGTCACACCCAACTCTCCTGTACAAGAAAGACAGACACTAGACCGGACAATGGGTTCATGGGTTCGCAACCCTTGCGTCCTCAAAGTGGGATCCACCATATGCTCAGAGTTACAATTATGGTCCGTCACGCGCCTCTCCCCTCCCTCTCCCTCCTCTCTCTCTCTCTCTTGGGTGAAGAATCTAAATTACTAGATGATCTTGAACGTGAAATTATTCATCAAAAGTTCGTTCACAGAATTTCCGTTTAACTTTTGAGAATTGGTTGCAGGTTTTCTTCTATCATATTCGCAAAAATCATCTACATAAGTATTCTAATCTTGAAATAAGGATTTTTCTAAATGTATAGGAGATTGATTCCTGTCTTGACCACTTGTTTCTAAAGATGTATTCCAGACCTTATTTACATTATCAACTACATCCGTCAGAGTTAAATTATCTTCTCCACTAGCCATTCTCTTTTCTTTTGCTCATTGAATTTCTTTGTCCAAAAAAACATAAAATTCTTCAGAGTTGAATGATGATGATCTAGAGAATACTGTTGACACTATATTTTAAATTCTGATTTGATATTGTTTAACTAAGGATCTAATATAATTAAAGAAAAAAATGGTATTTTTATATATCACATTTTTTTCATGTCATTATGATTATAACAAGTCTCTCTGTACGTCGCAAAACTTCTATCTTCATGGATTTGTAAGAAGCTTCTCCCTTGCAGATTATCATACGCACAATCTTCAAAAGGGGTGTAAAAACACCTGGGCCGCAGCCTGTGCCCCCTTGGGAAACACGACTTTCCGCGCGAGTATCCGCTGACCTTAACTAGATTCGGCTGGTCGGTGACAATTGGGCAAATACTCACACCTGGGCCTATCCAACCCAAAAAATGTCCAAAAAGCCTTGTCACAACAAGAAGGGAACAAAAAATCATTCCAAAAAAACATTCCAAAAAATCATACAAAAAAACATCCCAAAAAATCATCACAAAAATCACCAACAAGTAGATTTTATTTGTCCATCCCAATTTACGCCCAAGTTGGTGATCTCCAATTCAAATTTCTCTGAGGCCTTTACTTTGGCCATGCAATGGTCGAACTGGACCTGGTGAGCTGAATTGAGTCCATTTTTTATTCTTTCTCCTGGGGCTGTTTTATTGTGATAAATGAATATGCAAATCATGCATCAATATGAACATATAAAGCACCAAGCATCAGTGTGAAAATTTTATGAGGCAGCATCCATTCCTATCATCTACTCACAAGCTGTCATCAACCCATCGCAACCACCACACCCAGCAGCCTCCGCCTCTCTGCAGCTTCCACCGGTGGTGGCCAAAGAGTCTCCTCTCTGACTTCAGGCCACCTGAGGGGTATTTGATATTATGATGTTAGATGATTTTTAGATGATCTAGTTGGTGGTTTCAACCCATCTGAAAAATATCAGTCAAAATGGAGCATTTCCCCCAGGCAGGAGTGAACATAAAGAATATTTGAAACCACCACCCAGTAATATATCAAACACAATCGTTCATAATCTAATCATAATACTTATATCTAATTATATATCATCATGAATTTTGATGATGTTACACCCGAGGGTATTCTTCTACGCTTTCTAGGTCACTTTGATGTTGTTTTATGTTGTTCCGTCTTGTGTCATTGGATTATGATCACATGGTGGGACCAAAAATCATGCAAAAGCTGCACGCCCGGTAGCTACGGCCACTTTGTGTATTTCAAACAACTTCAAGGACCTCTGATCTTGCACGCCATAACAAGGAAACCTTTGGGGTTTGCAGCACCACAACTCGCCGACAACTCGCTTACACGAAGGGCTCCCTACTGTGCAGCAAAAGCATCAGTCTCCCAACCTGCACCGAAAACAATTTGATCCACTTGGCAACTGATTCCATGGCTATTTACATTGACGGCTTATGAAATATATAAGCTTTATGTCTTGGGGATTCCATTTTTGTAAATGGGTTATATACTGAAGAAATTGGTCCAGGCTAATAACAAAACACAGCATGTAGGCCGAAAAAAAACGAATCAATTCAAATACAAAGTTCAAAAGGCTCGCAAAAGTTCTTCTGAGATTACAATTACAAAATCCTTCCAAACAAATCAAAAGTTCAAAAACATATAGCACTGCAACGTCTCCCGTCCCTCCAACCCACCAGGTCCCCACCTCGTTGGTTTCCCCGGTGGTTCAAACCACGTTGGGCCCTTGACACTGGCGATTGCGAACCACTGGAGGTGGCATGCCTCGTTTTTCGATGAATCAAGCATCATCATCATACCACAGGTGAGCCTTCATACCAAAAAATCCAAAAAAAACATAGAATTTATATAGATCACTATAGACTGCTTCATAGAAGCTTCACCCTTTTTAACCCCCATTCAACTCATGCAATTAGCTCAACTTTCATGACTCTTTACTTTCCTATGAACCAGGTAACCAGAAGGTCAACCTTCCCTATAGGTCTGTGGTACCAAACGTGGAGAAACTCCAAGTGCTCTGGCCAACCTCCTCCTGGGCTGTTTCAAGTTGACGGACGAACGCGAGTGGATCTGACCACAGGAATTCTACAGGCTGAACACATGGAGAAACACTCTGATCATTTCTGATCTGATTCTGTTGGAAACAAAATCTCCTCAGACTAGTTTTTTCCATGCAATCTAAGCTCCACATACCCTCTAAATGGAGGGAATGGACCACTTGAACAGGCATTGTTTATCACCCTGAGTCCAACATCAAAAGTTTACTTGGATCATTGAAGATATTATATCAAAACTATAGTTGGTGGTTGAACCAACCCCTTTGAAAAATATGCTCGTCAAAATGGGTGCATCTTCCCCAATTTTTGGGGTGGAAATAAAACCAAATTGAGTTGCCACTACCCAGTTATTTACAACTATATAATCAGGGATTTCTATACCCCTTACTGTTGGAAGTCACCCATTTGACACCACCACCACCACCCAGGGTTTGTATCCCCAGAAAACATGTTGGAATCAAAGTCGACTGGAACAAAACTTGGGCCTCTCCATGAGCGGTCTCCGTGAAGTCTGCAAAGTGACCGGTTGGCCATGCAGACCTCGGCTGCG
Source organism: Breviolum minutum Mf 1.05b.01 (assembly GCA_000507305.1). NCBI lineage: Eukaryota > Dinophyceae > Suessiales > Symbiodiniaceae > Breviolum > Breviolum minutum. The sequence continues at coordinate 25,025 of DF241612.1, read as the reverse complement.
GTATCATGCAGACCTTTTCCGAAACAGGTGCTAAGTAAAGGGACACCTCCCTAAGTCAACAATCAGCACTGTCTCCAAGGTTACCAGTACTTCTGATACATCAAAGTGAAGGCTGGCATGTCACCATGGCTGATGGAATTGTTTATCGTAGATTCTGAGATCTTCTGAATCAGTTATTTATCAAATGTCTGTGACCGAAACCAAAAAAGGTGATTCGGGGATTTCGCCAAAGGCATTAAAGTCAGGTACATCGCAAATTAACCTTCTGAGATCTGAATGGGAAAATCATTGTGCTCATCTGGTAATATCATCACAAAAGCCTTGAACACACCTCAAGTTAAAGATGGAGATTGGTAGAGTCTCCATCAAGTGAACCACCATCTTGGATTCACATCATTCACTATTCACCAGGTCTGTGACGCGGTTCTGACCATGTTTGAAGACAGAATTTGAGTCCTCTCTGCAACTACAGTTGGTCTTTCCATGCAAAAATCATGAACCCTTTCCAAGTGTCCATTTTGATCTGGATTGCCTGTAGGTATTGTACTAGTCTTGGACAGAAAAAAAAACATATTTCGTGAATCCAGGATTCTTGAAACCAGCAAATTGTCCCTAGAAGACTGCAACTTTTTTCCAACGCAAACAAATGCTGGTCTCGGACATGTGGAAGCACTACATGGAACTATATCTATACATGAAACCCCCATCATCATTCCTTCTAAGGTCAAGTCGTGGCCAATCTTGACAGGGGGACTTCCGGGGACCCCCGGCTTGGCAGGCTGCGAGGGAGATGTGGATGGATCAGCCTCCTCCTCAAGAGTTGCTGTTGGAAGACCATACCCTCCAGGGAATGGATACATATCCCACCAAACGGGAAGTTTGGAAAATCATCGACTCAAAATGCCATTTTTCGGGGGATATGTCAGTTCCCTGGAGGGCAATATTCACTAACTAATGATTCTGAAATTCTGAATGGCGATTTATGGTTGCAAACAAGCGCAAGTTTGTTTTTACTTTACTCTGGTTCAAAGTCTGATGAGTTCATGGGTAAATCCTGATGATAGCCCAAAGAAAGAAAGGCAGGACATGGCAGGAAACATGCTCCAAACATGCTTTCTGATCCGCTTACGCAAAAACCGATCGGGTGAAATATGTTCCTTCACGCAGCGGTGTGGAGTGACAACATTGCTACATAACTTCACATGTTCAACCCTAGCTGCAACAACAAAAATCCAAATCCTTGATCAGATCTTGTGCGACATGTGTGCGTGTGTGTGTGTGTGTGTATTGGCTAGAGCTTCAGAGAAAGATCGAAAACAGTGTCATCTCCATCTCCTCTCTTTACACATCCCAAATTGAACACATCACAATGCACCAAACTTAGTATGCGACTTCTCAAACAAAACCGGAACATCGTTTCCCAAGTGTGCTACGTTCAAGCTTTCAGCTAAGGTCTTGACTGAATGACCAAAAGCTGCCCAACTGCTGCTGGGCCTTCGTCGGCAATGATATTGCTGTGTATTAGCTGGTAATGTATTTCATTCAGAGAGCAAAAATTTATTGAAAGGTCTGGCAGATTCAATTACACAGTTACACAGAAATCACCTTCAAAAAGAAATGGACCTGACCTTGGAGACACACAAAAAAATGGTGTTTTTATCCGATAGGTATCATAAAGAACCGTTCCGCGAAAAAAACTCCATCTAACAAAACATCCTGAGCTGTCCAAACTCAGGCACCGTCGCTGCAACCTTGGAGCGATGTCAGACATTCATATCACAACGAAGGTGAAGCTCGAAACGGTTTTGGGTGTGAGAATTTCCATGGTAAAAAGATGAGGAATTCTAGTTGCGTTATGTGAAAAGTGAGACTTTTCAGTGCAAAGATCATAGTGTGTCAAAACAAAATGCATATCACATATACTTATCAATGTATCACCTTGAAAGAAAAAATATATATCTAGCTGATAAATTCAATAAGCAAATTTGTACTTATATCACTTGTCAAATTACCTATGTAACTGCAACTGAACATCCATAGCTTGTCCATACTGCTATGTAGGGAGTTCCAACACCAAGGGCCCGAACTGGCCAAGCCGTGTCGGCCTGAACGGATGAAAAATGCTGATCATGCCTGATTTAACTGAAAATGAATAAGGTCCAAATCATCACTAAAGATAGATATATGATATATAAATGTATATATATATATACATAATACATATTACTGTTATCCTCTGGTTTCGACATGTTTCAACATGCTTCATCTGATTCAACAATTATGCATTCCATTCTTTTGGGTGAACGCATTACCATAAAATTCCATCACCATTCAGATTGTATCTCAATTGACTGCAGTTGAAATTCATGTTCAACAAAAATAGCTAGATGGCTCATATTTCACACTCCAGATCACAAAAAAAAACCTCCAACTTTGGAGGAAAACCAAGATGTCTAGCATTGACAACATGATTCAATTATAATCTATGATAATCTAAGGATAATCCATGATAATCTAAGGATAATCCATGATAATCTGTCACAATCTAATGATAATCCTAAGGATTCAATCTATCTCTATCTTGAAAATTAGTGAACAGTTGAACATAGTCCATGCAGGTGCATCCGTCCTGAACCCACTCGTCATTCGTGCGTTTCTTGGAATTCTGTCGTCCTTTTCGAGGCTTGGACCTGTCAACATTTGGTGGTTTTTTGCAGTAAGAACAGACGAAAACTCCATGAAAATCAAGCTAAAATTCAACTTTTGGAAGTGACAATTATGTCATGTATATTCTTGTTTGATCTTGTTTGGATGAAAAGTTGGTTTTTGGCCATTTTTCCAGGTCGGCACAAAAAAGGGAATCAGGGTTCTAAAAACCCTAAGAATCTGACCTTTTCCTTTCATCTTCCACTCCATCGCACTGACCTGGGCGGCCGGATGCCAATTGATGCGATTTGATGAGTGGAAAAACTCATTGTTGAGACCAACCCTGGCAACACATGGGTGTTTCCAAAAATAGGGATACCAGGATACCCCAAATCATCCATGGATTAATAGGGTTTTCCATCATAAACCATCCATTTTGGGATAAACTTGTGTATTACGTGAGATTCTTTACACATGACTGGAAAAAATCGTTGGAGAACGGATCAAGGTCACCAGCATCTTTTTTCATGTCTTCGTTGCTGTCAAAGGGTTGAGATTGGAATCTTCGATAAACCTGCCGCTTAGGTTAGGGTAAAGGCTGCTGTTCAGCAACATGATTGCCGCTAGTGTTTCTTGTTGCTCCTTGTTTTGTTTGGTTTGAATTGTACCAAGCGGTGTTTTTGTGGGTCTGCCTCCTCAATGCCAACATTCAATCATCTTTTCTCCAGTTTCACAGACCATGACCATTGGGACCATGGATGGAGTCAAAAAAACCCTTTGTTCCTAATATTGACAATATCTGAAATAGATATAAATAGATATCCACCAAATTTGTTCCAGTACATCTGCTATGATCTTCCATTATCTTCTGATATCTTCGTATGTTATGTTTGAACAACGGTGGACTTTTACCAGCCAAGTAACTGCGACTTGCAGGACTTTCCACTCGGCTGGGACTAGTGCCCCTTCCCTGCGTTTGTTTTCGCTTAAAAACATGAACAAAAGCTGGGTTGGAAAGCAATCAATCTTTGTTGGTCAAACTAAGTAGATGTCAGTTTCTGACAGAATCGAATTGAATATAATATGATATGTTTAAAGTATATATCCGACTCATGACTCATGACTATCATCTGACAGAATTGCAAGCATTTGATATCAACCACCAGCAAACCACTGCTGCGGAAGATGTTGTCCCAAGCACGTTTCTGGGAAGGCATCGAAAGCTGCCAAGTACTGGACTCACTTGGTTTTCGGAAGCATTTCCAGATTCAAAAGGATTTTGCATGACAATGGCACATGATTGACTTAGATCAAAATGATCTTGACATGCCTTCTTTTGTCTTTATGATCATATCTTATTAGACCTGATCATAGATCACAACACATCATGGAACATCAAAATACAATCAATACAATCAATAATGATCTTTTTTTGGGACCACTGGTGGCAAAATTATCGCCCAAAATGCTCTTGAACTCAGCCTCCCCGTACAAGCGCCGAAGCTTCTCACATTGCTCTTGCACCGCTTTGGGCCTTAGCGTGTTGAAGGTGATGTTCCTTTTCCCCAAGTGGGCTATCCCTGAAGTGATGGAATGCCGTACAGTTGTACAGCACAGTACTGCCACAATCAAACCAGCTGAAAAAACATGTTCCGTACCTCTGTCAGAGTCAAGTATATAGATGAAATATAAATGAATTGAATGTCATCTGTTGACATCTGTTGTCCAATTCCTTGCTTTGTCTATGAATCTCTGAGACCTAATCTGATCAGCCTAAGATCTCTCTGGTGTCTGCCTTTTTAAGTTGATACTTGGTCATGACTTACATCTCTCAGCTATGTGAACCAAACTCATGAACCAAAGCTGAGATCTTTGAAATCAATGTAATTGGAAGGATGACAACACATTTCACCCATTGCCGCCATACATCCATTATCATCCATTCATTGTTTTCTAGAGATCCTTCTACAAATAGTCGCAAGCACAATGTTACCATTGCTTGTGTTCTGAAAACTGTAAACACCATCTCTCCATCACTCTAGCAGCCTTCATTGCAGCACTCACCCTCCCAAGAAAATCAATCACCTTAAAGGATCCCTAAAACGGATCCCCAAATGACTATTCTACATTCATCCTTTTACATCCTCTCAAAAAAATCCCGAATTTTTGTGGACCCAGTCTCCGGTCTCCGGTCTCCATCCCTCCATCCCTGCTTGAATCTTCCTTGAAGCGTTCAAGAAACAATGGAAGCATCGGAGGGGTCCCGGAGGATTCGGAAGAACATGTTCCCAAAATGTCCAGAAGAAGCTCCGCATCAGGTCGATCCTCCGGATCCTGCGATTCCACCACCCGGGGGGATTTTTTTTGGATGTGGATCGTGGTAGGTAAGTGGATGCGTGGGGATTTGTTGGTTTTTTTGCCACGACAAAAAAAATGGGGGTAAAACATATGTACCTTTTAATGATGATTCTTGTTCCCCCCCAAAAAAAAGTGGAAAAAAAGTACAAGTATCCTAAAAGTTGTACTTAAATGTCCATAATATAGCAGCCGGAAATTTGGACCTAGGCGATTTTTGCCATTTATTATGCCATTATTAAAACACACCATACATACATCTCATCTGGATTGCCATGTTTCCAACCCAGCAGTCCCTTGCCAACAGCCAATGGGTGAGGTCACGCAAGTGCTCTGGATACTCCGGTGTCGACCTCGAGTTTCTGGTGGAAGCGTGGTGGAATCATGATGGAAAAAAACGCTGGAACCCATGATGGAACCTGCTAAACTAGTATTTTCCGACTGGTTTTAGATGGTTTTAGTAAATGCATGTTTTTAAACCATTCCAAGATTATTGGGAAACACATCGTTTCATCTTCTATTTCAGGTTACTGCCATGTGTTTTCAATTGTAGGATTGATGGCCACTTTGATGACTTGGTGGACTCAAAGCCATGCCGACAATATGCCCAACTGATACATATTGTGCCCGTCACTTAGGTATTCTCCCCCTTCACAAAAGCGAGAAAGCACATTCTGGTGTGTTTGTTTTGCTTTTTGTTTTCTGTTTGGACAGCCACTGTTTCTGAGACTCTTAGAAGAGTTTTAGCTGCGCAAGAGAAGAGACAGTTTAGTCTCTCAAACTCCGTGTTTTAGTTGCCAAAGAGTTTTTTAGAAGACTGTAGTTTGTGTTTCACACTGAACGTTTGACACGACTTTGGCTCAAGAACGCCAAGTGCAAAAGGTTCGTAACTCTCTTACGTGTTAAAAAGGACAGCACAAATCTGAGCTGATTGAAGATGCAACATTTGCTACCGGATCAGCTAGTTACCAGTTCATAAGATTTCTTCTGGGATCGTCCAATTGGGTCTTCCGCACGGCCACACATATCTGGCGTTGGCGATGGCCAGGGTTGATTCATCTTGGAACGGATGCCTTTCCATGGCAAAGCAGCATTCCCCCGGTCAAGCTGCCCTAGATGGATCATAATCCCAAGCGTCAAACCATCCTTGCTTTTGGAGGACTTGATGACCTGATGTTCCATATGTCATGATCATGAAAACAATCTATAGCGCCTAAATATCACATATGATTTTTAACCGATGTGGGAATTCTCCAGCATGCTCCTGGCTTTCTGAGTCACGCTTCAGGCTGCAACTTCCATCCAACAGGGGAAAATCAATGCTGTAACTCCCAACTGTACTGTAACCGTGCCGACCAAGCCTATAAAACATCAAGGTGTACAGAATGCATCCAATCATCCAAATGTCCACCTTCTGGCAGATTGGAAACCTCGATTCGCAGGGTGTATTTAGTTGATCTCTTTCAAAGATCAACACAGTGTCGAATCATTGAAATCCTGAAAAAGGATATCATTTTTCAACTGCATGGAGTGACCTACAAGTACCTCAATTTTATTGGACGTTTCCTGGAAAGTTGAGAAGGTTTCGGTTCCGAAAAAACTCCAGCGATTTCTTCAAGTTTCAAATGTTTCAACGCCAAACAAGGACGGATCCTGTTTGATTGCACCAAGGTTGCGCACTCCAAATAGAAGTCCACCATCTCTGGTGGCCTGACATGGCTGGCTAAGACATTGGAGATGCGACTGCTGATTGGATTGCCATGAGGATGGAATCCACATGAACAGGTTTAACAAAAGACATGGGGGGGTTTCCGAAAATAGTGGTACCCCCAAATCATCCATTGAAAAATAGGGTTTTCCATTATAAACGGTCCATTTTGGGGTATCCCTATTTTTCGGAAACACCCACATGAACATGGTAAAATATGAGAACGTAAGACGGTATGTGATATATGAATCAAATGTACCAAAGCTTTGTTTGTATCACTTGTCACTTGTTACAAAAAGACTCGGTCCGGATCAAACCCAAATCCAACACAACTCCAAAGTTTCCAGCGTGTGGCATCGTCAGCTTTTATGATTGAGATTCGGAATTTTCAAATTGGTCCTCTACAATCTATATATCACATATTTCACATATATTCGCATATCATCAGTTTATATCCCCCACCCCCAAACAAAATCCAACCAAGCCCTTCAGTGACCAAATCCGAATACTTCATGACCTCCTCGTGTTCAGGCCTACTACCTTGTCATCCCATGTCTCTCTGTCAAGGAGCCTGTACATCATGGTGGTGTATTTTTCGATTTGTTCCTGCGGAATCATGCGGATCATCATCCCATGATATCTTCCAAATACCTCATCCAGGCTGTCAGCACCTGTAAGTGGCTTTATCAAGTGCGATTTTGCGTAGCAGTGCAAGCTGACACTTGCATAATGAATCATAATTCCACATTGTTGCAATATGGATGTGCAATGGGCACTTACTCATGATCGACTCATGATCATTCTTCTGGTCGAACTATGATCATTGTTATCACTAGGAAGTTACAATAAAATCATGTCATTGTTCGATAATTGCAGTGTCTTCAACGTGCTCCCAGATGTCCTCCAACTGGGACAAGGCATGCTTGTCAAGGGCTCCCGGATCCAAGCCTTAATAATTTGACCATGGCAAGCTTGTGTGAGGTGCCAGGGGGTCTGGCAGCCATGCCTTTTACAAGGTGGAAGGCACCAATTTGGAAGACAATGCAAGAGTGGACAGTGGTGCGATTCTTCTCTGGTCAAGTGACATGACAGGGTTGTCCTGTCTGGCAACTCAACGTTTTTCAAGTATATCTAAGTACAGTAGGTACAAGACTCCTAGAGCATCTGCAAACCATCCCTGAAACCACCCATCCCCACCCATCCCTGACCCATCTCCACATGCGACAAGGAATTCTAACGAAACTTCCAGAATTTTTGCGATCATCATCCGACAGCTGCGGGGTGCCGATCCCTCATCCCCTTTCACCAGGATGGGATAAGGCAATTTCCAAGGCTGATGAAGGACATGTCGTTGATACAAACCCCCATGAAAATCACTTGATGCTCAAAGAGTGTACCAACATCTGTAAAGGCTTTGGTGAAACACAGAAGTTTGCTAACCTCAAGCATACAGTATCAGCTGCTGGGATTTGAGTTTGTACACTGCGTCCATTCGCCCTTCAACTTGTGAAAGGCGTCAAACAAGGTAAGCAAAGAAAATTTGCGGATTGAATGTCAAACACCTTGTGCATAATGCACACGGGAAGAGTCATGGCATGACTGAGTCATGCCATGACTCATGATTCTTAGGTCCGGTCTACTGTTTTCCTAAGAGTTCCCCCCAAATGTTCAGAGGCTCACTTGACCTCACTGGGGCTGCCAACGTTCGTCACTCCATGAACCAAAATCTAAAAGCCTGGCGCAAGCGCGCGAAAAGTGTATCTTCAACACTTCTTAAGCATTCACATGATTATCCAGTTGGTGGGTTTTAACCCCTTTGAAAAATATTCGTCAAAATGGGAATCTTCCCCAAATAGGGGTGAAAATAAAAAATATTTGAAACCACCATCCAGTTATCCTTTTCACCAACATCTCACTGTCACTTGCGTTTTCCTTCTGGTCACATGAAAGATGCTTACACCAAATCTCCACCCCCAGGAAAACGAAGGTTCCCGTGGCACTTCCATTGACCATCAGCACCCAACAGCACATTTTCCACCTGGATCGGGGCGCTGGTTTCGGGAGCATCAAGCATGCCACTGGATGCAGAAGCAACTCATTCTTCAATCCAATTGCAGATGTTTCATCTTGTTTTCATGGAAAAACGCACCGTTGATGAAGAAAACGTTGTAGAAAAAAAACACCAAAAAACGCTGTTGGGCTACTAGGAGGTGCCCGAAATTCCAGCCTCTGAAATGCAGGGTATGGGAATGTCAAGCAAAAGATGCATATATGTTTACAGTGACACATCACCATTCCAGCGCAACCTTGCAACCTAGTCCCGCTTGCGATCAGTTCCATTGATGAGTTTTGATGAGTTTTGATGCATGTCGCGTGATATGGCTCAAATCTGGAGTGCAACAAACACTACACATTTGGGACCATTTCTCTATAGATCTATGCAATCAATATATACACACTATAGACTATAGCCTCTAGCAATCATTTCTCTGTACCTTCTAGGAGTTTTTGTTAGTATTCATCTTCAAAGTCCATCCAATCATTTGTTTGAAGTATTTCCCTTAAGGTCTTCTATGAATCATCCATCACATACCTCCAAAGATCCACCTGTCGTTTGTTTGTTTGCTACAGCCTTCAGGTCACGGTGCTGTACCGGTGGGGAGAAGCTGTGGAGCACGGCCACGCCCTTAGCTGATGACTGGGTTGCCCCCAGCTGGTTGGAGTGGCTGCCACTGAATCATCGGAACTCGTTGAGGGACAGACTGTGACAATTTGTGTCATAGTCTCCAGGATCACCTTCTCTGTTAGTCTTCCCTGTTGGGGCCAGATCCAAGGATATTCAAGAATGTCCAAGAGATTCAAACCGTGCTTTAGTTTCAGATTGACAAAAAAGAGATGGTATTTTGGCACTTGTATTAAACTCATGACCGACTCCAAATATGGAATACGTTTTTGGATACCAGTCACTTGGCGCATCTTGCTATGTCTGGCCGGTGCCTCTGCTTTGTCCAAAAGGTTTAGTAGGTGCCCACCAGGGCAAAACTCAAAAAGCATGGCAACCTCCGCGAATCATGGTTGATGGGACAAAATCCACCAGTTGGCAGCAGGTTGAAGCTTCATGAAAATATCGAACCATCATGAAAACCACATCATACGCATACAGTCACATACAGTAATTCCTGAAATGAAGCTGATTCTTTCACCCCCTGTCCCACTTGCTGTCGCCCGTCCAAAGGAATCTGTTCATTGCCTCTTTGCATTTGCCTTCGGACAAAAAAATGCTGCCATAGTACCTCAGGACGCAAGACCCAGCTTGTTTGGCCTTGATCTCCCCTGCTCAAGTTTAGATAACATACATCAAGATTTTGAATAGGGACATGGGGACCACATGACATTTGATGATTTTTTCCCATTTTTGTTGTTGCTTTGCCGCAGCGAATGGTTTCAAAGGAGAATACCAAACTGAACAAAAGCAAGACGGTATATACCGTCTTCTACCTTTCCGAAAACATGCCCAAAATACTCAGAACATATGGGTGTTTCCAAAAATAGTGTTACCCCCAAATCATCCATTTGAATAGGGTTTTCCATTGTAAACCATCCATTTTGGGGTACCCCTATTTTTGGAAACACCCATATTCAGAAATTTGTCCCATTTTTTCTTGGCGTAAATTCAGCCCTTCACTGGACCAAGTTGGGATGTGGAGGAAGTTGCTCCAACCTTGGGCCATGTCAAAACGTGCGGAATTCCTTGGGGGGAGCCAAACCTGTGGATGGTTGAAAAAGATCTCAAAACCACTAGAATTGATAGAGGCTTTGTTGCGAAAAATTACATCTTGAGACAGTCAACAATTTTGATGGAAAGCCACTATATAAAAATTGCAGCATGCTTGGTGTTCATGTTCCATCGTTTTGCAATTACATAAAGTTTGCAGAAATCTGTCAGACTTAGTGACTAAGGGCGAGGGGGGTGTTTCTTGTTCCATCATTCCAATCCACTGGCACAATGATGGAACCTCTGCCCAACAGCCTGAAGAAACAACTGTTCATATCCCAGGACCACCAACATTTGTTGGACGAAACACGGATACCACAATTGTCAACGCCTTTATGTGTTTGAAATTGTTTGAACATCTTTGCCCAGTGATCCAATTCTCCAATTGTCATGTGCAAGTGAAGAAAATTTCAAGATTTCAACCTTGCCAACAAGAAACAATTGAATCTCACGCTTCGCCATTGCCAAGGAAGCCTTGTCCTCATACTTGTCGAAGAAACCGCCAGTGTGGGTACTATGGTGTCAGGATGTACAGAAAGGTTGATTGTCTCTTTTTGGGGGTGTTCCATCTTTATGAGTGATGAATGTTCTCGACACGTCTCTGACGAAGTAATCGTGCAATGTTCTCGACACGTCTCTGACGAAGTAATCGTGCAAGCTACTAAACGGAGTCTTCCAAAATCTTGAAAATTTCGTGTCGATTGGATACACCAATACCTTTTCAGGTCTCATGCAAGAAGCCACAAACAAACTCTGTGAAGAAAAGAATACATGCAAATACTAGGAAAAATAAATAAAATCTCTCCAGCTAAACAATGTGAGGAGACAATATTGAATCATTGTTGAATAGTTGTCTCCTGAGAACATGCATCGAACGCAAGCAATAAGCCAATGGAGGTTCCAACAACGCCAAGGCCTGACATCTCATCTTCTTCAGAACAAGTTCCTGGCCATGAAGATCCAAGGGACAAGATGTCTACCATGGAATGAATGATAGGAATCTATGGCCATATGAAATATCTAAATAAATATCATGACCCCATCCCAACTAACTGAGAGGGACCTATAAATAGAATGCTTCACTTGTTTACAAAGGAGGCGCATGTTGTGTAAAGATAAATGATGTTATAATCTATAGATAGAAATGGAATGCACTTTATGCTGTTGAAATTTGTATTTTTTGACGCACCACAGGTTGTCAATTGGTGAGGAGGAAAGCTCAACAATAATCAGCTCGGATCGAGCCAGACCACCAAATTCTTGCTTGAACTTCCTTGATCATTGTATAACACAGTCTCGTTTTCTTTTCTCGTATCATATTATTGGTACATCGTTGTCCCTGAACAGCCCTGCCTGGAAACCGGAAAAAAAAACTATATATATATATATAAATCTTAAAAGATCTGACCAACCCACCTTTCGATTTCCTATTGCCCATTCATGTCGCAGTGTCTAACCCACAAGTGCAGAAGACGCAACATCACGATGTCTCAGTGACATGCAGACTCAAAAAAAAACAAACAAAAATCCAGGCCTCGTTGGTTTTCACGTCATGAACCTGGCAACCATAGGTGGAATTGACTCATCATGTGGTGGTGAGAAGTTTCTCCCCATGACACGATCTTAGCCATCCAACCAGCCCTTCCGCACCAGAAAGACGAAGGCAAATCCACCCTCACTGATCTGGCGATTCTCAGCCACCACACGACCTGCACTGGGTAAGAGTTGACCATAGCTTGGTCGAGAAGAGAATTCTTCAGGAACCCCCCAAAAAAAACGTACTTCAAACTTTCTTGTTTTATTTCTGTCCAGAAAGGACTGCAGAAACTGCAATTGACCAAACGTCCACGTTAAACTGAAAACGGTACTGTTGAAATTACTATATCTATAGAATCTGGAATCTGAATTCTTCCTCAACGGTATCACTTGCGAGCAAATTCTTCAGAAAAAGGTCTTCTCCCCTAACTCCACTTCCCTTTTTGTAGCTTGGGTCACTTACATTCACTTGTACATGTGATACTATATCTACATATATGACTTGCCATTACATGTCGTTATAACTTATACAGTAACTCACAAGCGCTCACAAGTTCTGCTGTGGAAACTATGCTCGCAATGGCAACCAGCAAGCGTGCAAAGCAGGGTCCCCAGCTGCCAATGCCATGCTGGCGTCCGTGCACCTCAGCTTCCAGCTGGTAGCTTACGAATTCTTGTGCACTGTGTAGTTCTGAACTAAGCTACTCATGAACGAACTCAACGGCTTTGGGGGCCAAAAACCTCTCCGATCCCACGTGACGAAATTTGAAATTATGCATATACTTGAAAAGCTCTTCCGCCCAACTCGAAAAAAAAAACTCAGCTAGGTTTTAGGTGAAGAATAAGAAAAACCATCGACGCCATCGACTCACCTCCACAGTTCAGAACGGGGTAATTTTTTGAAACGACGAATCAAAATCACCGATTCGTCTCTGTGGCTCCTGTAAATGTTTACAGGGAAAAAATCCTCCTTAAAAAAATCGACCGCCAAAAAGTGACCGGCATCAGTTTTTGCATCACCGGAGCCGCGACCTCGTGGAGAGAAAGGATGATCGGCATGATTTTCGCACAAACGATGAGATTCACCATTTAGGGGGTCAAATGGTGACAAGAAACAACAAGATCGAGCCATATTAGGAAGATCAGGATTACTTCATTCTCATGTTGAAGTATTGAATGTGTGGAAAAAAGAAATGAACCCTGAAAGACGTTGTTCTTGCAGACAAAAAGAATCCATCTTCAAGACGGTCAATTTTTCTGCCTCTTTGAAGTACACACTCCGAATCCAAAAAAATTGGACCCTTTTCAAGATGTTGTATTGAAAGATTTGACTCTCTAGAGGAGGGGAATTCCAAGCACATCGAAAGGTATCTCGTCTTTTCGTTTCTTTGCGTTGATAAAAAAACAACATGTGCACCACATGTAAAAAGGTTGAGGTTTCACTCTAATCAAAAACATGTTGGCCGAACCAAAAAAAAACCTCCTTGCCAAAAATAGTTTGAAAAATTCGTAACGGCTGATTGAAACCATGTTGTTTCACGCCGAAGAAATGGCCCCTTTCAGGAGACCAAAATGGCCATCACTCTTCCTGGGATGCCTCAGGACTGAGAGACTGACCACGTGGTTGATCTCGCCCTTCAACTTTTCGTAACCTTGGAGAAACTTGGAATCTGGGAGCTGTTCACAACTCAGTCTGAAAATAGATATGATAGCGGCTGATAGGATCTAATAGATGTTCTATATTCTATGGCTCAAGTCAGAACCACATCAAATCATGCAATGAAGTTTGCATCTTTTCGTGCATCTTTTTTAGACAATCACACTTTTGAGGTTGTGCACTGCCAATAACCAGCTCAAGAGCGCAGCTCAAACTTCAAATGTCAATTTTTGGTGCGCAATGTATATCGGATAACCACAGCTATGATACCACACACCAAAATTTTCAGAAGGGGATGTTGCCTTCGTGAAGAAGGAAATCACAATAGATGGAAAAAAAATAGAAAACACAGTTTTTGGCTGTTTACCAACAAATGCTTTGAAGGCTTCATGATTCAATGATTTTTTCGGTGGATCTCTCGTGGATAAACCATGCTTCTGACCAGCTTTCAGGCGTTCCATCGCAACCTGACACTATGGATTCAGAAGGATTTAGTCCCAAAAAACCAGTTCCATGGTTGTGACATATGACTGTTTGGGATGTCTCATCGTCGGTGAGTTCAGTACCAACTTGTCATAGCTTTGAGAAAGAACAAAAAAACAACTGCCCCAAGTCTTTGTTTCACTGGACTACTGTCATAAGGTTTGCTTCCGAAAGCTCAGGGGCAACTGTATTCATATGACTTTCGTTGCCGCATTTTTCTCAGTGGCCATCGTTGACTATTTGACCTCTCGTGATGTCAGAAACGTCCATGTTTGAAAGACTGAACACAAAACATCACAAACCACCGTAAATGACCATAAACAACATTGCTGGCCATCCCAGCCCCAGCATGACATAGCATGACCTTTCTTGGCGTTAGATGCTGTAGATATTTACGAATAATCCATCTGTTTAGATATACTGTTTTTGTCTTTTCCCCTTATTTTCTTGTTGGTGCAGTCTTTCAGAATTCATAGAACCACAATCATACTAGCTGCCATCCATTACCAACTACTGCATCAGTTCAATGAAAGGAATTTTTGTCTTTGGGATGCTTTTACTTTCTCAGATAAAAAAAATGTTTGAAGACACCAGACTCAAACGAGCCAACATCTTATAGCTTTTAGCCTTAGCCCCAGAAGGCACGCGGCGCTGATCCAAATCACAATTCTCGTTAATCACTGACCCCCAACAAGGGACCTGGACGAGCAGGAAGGGGCTGTGAGCCCACAATCTTTCAGTTCCCGGTGATGCTGTTGTATTCTGAAGAATTGAACTCCTGGAAGATTCCTGAAGAGTTGTCACATATTCTTGCTTATGTCGTGTAGCGCGCCACCCTTGCTTCTCCTGTAAGACAATGATACAACTGATACAACCTACAATCAACTAATTAGACTATCAACTAATCAACCAATCATCATGTCTTCAATCCCACATGGCGTTTTTTCCAGTATCAGAGTCTGGAGTCTGCAGGGTCAAACACCTGCACCTGCACCTCCGTTGATTTAAGAACCGAACCCGTCACAATCCGAATGAAAAAATGCCAACAAAAAAACATTCACCCCTGGATTTAAGGATACAAACGTAGAGGCCGAAAATGCGATCTTGATCGCTGTCAGAAGCCATTTGAACCTTTACAACTATTGGTGAGCCACAGCAACAGGCAGTCAGGCGACAGTTTCATCATGCGAAACTTCCTGAATGGATGTTTGTTTTGAAGTCAACCAGGACCCCAAAAAATCTCTTGTTGTTGTTGTTGTTGTTGTACCCTTTTGTGCGGACCCTCACCCTTGATATCTCTGTTTCACATTCATTTGGAAAGCCAAGGAAAAGGAAAGCCTATAGGAAATGAATACTTCGAGAGTTCATGTGCCACCCCATTCTTACCACAACCAAGTTAAGGTACAATGTCCAACACAAGGAGCTGGCCACCACAAGAAACGATGAACGAGACCAGGAGCTTATGTTTATCTAAAATATACCGGACTCATCCAGACTCTGTTCAAATCTGAGTCAAGTTTTGAACAAACAAATCCAAAAGGATCGTGCAATCTTCACAGGGTCACAGCAAAAAACAAAGGGATGTGGTTTCAACATGTTTCAACTAATTTCCAATTACTCACAAAAAGTTCAATGATTTCTTTTGCATCCTCCAGCAACATGGTTTTGCTCACTTGATAAACGATGAAAATTGGCAAAGGGTGTCGCATTGCCCCAAGATTCGGAGATGTTTCTGTTGAAATACTGCTGAATAATGGATCTAAATGGTGGTATCTAGTTGGTGGTTGGTTCACCAAGCCATTTGAAAAATATGCGCAAGTCAAATTGGATCAGTTCCCCAGGGGTGAAAATAAAAAATGTTTGAGTTGCCGCCACCTATAGTGTATATATGTGACATGGATATTTCATGTTGCCTTCCTACTCTTGCTTTCCATACCCCGATGCTTGCTCGCCTTTCTTTTTGCCGGGTTCATTCATCGAAAATGGGTGCAAATCACGTCGACTCTCGAAAATGTTGATTCACGGTGTGAGTCGACTCTTTCCTNTTTCTCCAATGAACAAATCAACAGCGCTCGTGTGGAGCCCACTTCTTTATGTGCAAAAAAAATACAACTCGGAGTCTTCATCCTTTGGGTTTTTATGAAGTTTTATGTCTTCTTCTTATGTCGTTTGTTATAACAGAAATAGGAGTAAGGAGGTGAGCAAAACGTTTCTATCCTAGCTGGAGGCGGGAAGTCCTCCGATTTGAGGATGCTGAAATCCAATATCCCAACATTCCCAACGAATGGGAGCAACGGAAACGTGACAAACCCTTACCTGACATTCCATGAAATACTGACTGGTTGTTTAATAAGGATCCTTATAGTGACTCATGTTTAATTCCTATATGATTGGGTTGTACTATCCCAT
This sequence comes from Breviolum minutum Mf 1.05b.01, assembly GCA_000507305.1. Lineage (NCBI taxonomy): Eukaryota > Dinophyceae > Suessiales > Symbiodiniaceae > Breviolum > Breviolum minutum. The sequence continues at coordinate 8,456 of DF241612.1, read as the reverse complement.
ATATACAGCAAATAACCAGGGTTTTCAGTCACTGCTCACTTGATAAACGATGAAAATTGGCAAAGGGTGTCGCATTGCCCCAAGATTCGGAGATGTTTCAGTTGAAATACTGCTGAATAATGGATCTAAATGGTGTATCTAGTTGGTGGTTTGTTCACCAAGCCATTTGAAAAATATGCGCAAGTCAAATTGGATCAGTTTGCCAGGGGTGAAAATAAAAAATGTTTGAGTTGCCACCACCTATAGTGTATATATGTGACATGGATATTTCATGTTGCCTTCCTACTCTTGCTTTCCATACCCCGATGCTTGCTCGCCTTTCTTTTTGCCGGGTTCATTCATCGAACATGGGTGCAAATCACGTCGACTCTCGAAAATGTTGATTCACGGTGTGAGTCGACTCTTTCTTGCATTTGGACAGCCAGCTGACCAATATCCATCTTCTCGCTGAATCCTTTTGAAGAATCATTACGAATCCAGTAGTGGTACGTACAACTCAGTGCGTGAGGGAGCTCGTTGTCAGTATGGCTTTGTGTGCAGTGTTCAGTATCTTTTTTGAAAACGGCTCATTCAGAGTCAACACTTGCGACAACAAGCTCCCAAAGAGCCTCGTGGGTATTTTGACCCAGGCCCATGAGAAAACTCAAGGAGAGACACTCAGAAACGAATGCAAAAAGAAGACATGGAAGCCATGTTGAGGTTCCAAAAGTAACCTTGGAACTTCGTCAAAGTCTCCACCAGAATCCAAAGACTCTTGGCAGAGCCAGCCTCGCAATCTCATCAGTGCTGTCAACCTCAACACTCGTGAAGGAGNAAGTTGCAAAAGCATCTCCCATTCGTTTGTGGTGCTGGAAACTTCATTAAGTCATGACTGCAACTGCCCAAGTTCCTCCTTTTCACCTTGCTGGAAACAACATGTCCAAAATCTGCTTAGCCCAAAAAACTGAAACAAAATCCCTAACACTTGAACTAGGAACTATGTTCAAAAGACTAAGTGGGTGATACCACAGTATCAGCAAGTCACCAAGATTGGTGCTGCTTTTTGTGGATCCCCAGCAAAACAGATGGTATTTGTCAAAGCCCGGACTTCCTTCGTGGGGTTCTGTGCTTCGCCAGAAACTGCCTGATAGGCGCTACGTCTGATGTATGACTGGACCCTGCATTAGACTTTTGCAACAACTACCCTATGATTTTTCAGGATTCTGGGGTTCTAAAATGCTCCTCACTTAGTAGGAAAATACATCATCCTTAGCTGCCTCAATAGCACAGGTAGTTGACAAGTTCCTTGCATTTTGCTAACATGCTCGACCGAAGTGCATCCGAAATTGAAAATTTGGCCCGGTGAAGTGTCAAAACCACAACCATGGGCCTTTGTCGGAAGAATGTAGATCCAACAATAGGACTACCAGGAATTTCAATCACATCTAGTCTCTAGTCTGAACATGACAAAGTAGAGTCATTTTTGGGAACTCATGGCCCTCTAACATGAAGGCGTCTTTGTTTTGAGCAGTATTTGCTGTAGTTGTCAGTTGCATTTCTTTGACAAAATCCTCCGCTGGATTGCAACCAAGCTTCATGCTGGTTATCTG